>VMOF01000035.1:58716873-59004373 GCA_011764245.1 Trialeurodes vaporariorum | reverse complement strand
GGCCGCCAAAGGTTGCCTTGCATCTCTTGGAGCGAAACTTATAGCTTGATTCCATCATAAAAATTGACGGTGCTTTTGGTGCTCAAGAAACCCCCCCCCCCACTTTTTTGGATAAGGGCTGTAATAAAAAACTCAACAAATAATTAAATACTTTATTTTTCTGCAGGTTGATTATGAACGATCGTGTCGTAATGCTATCGAGTCTACGATCGAGTACGTGTTATTATTATGAGTGGTGTTATTACGATAGGTTTCATTCCGATAGAAACCATCCCATTTCTGAGGAAATTCCTTGATAGCTCAGTAGTCATCGGCGAATTTCCGTAGGGATGAGTGGGTTTCTATCGGAATGACACCGCACTGTAAGAATAACACTTTTTCGATAGCATCACAATACGATCATTCATATTCAAGCTGCAGACAAATATCGTCTTTAATTATTTGTTAAGCTTCTTATTAACAGCCCATATCCAAAAAATTGCGGGGGGGGGAGTGTCTTGAGCACCAAAAGCACCGTCAATTTTTATGATAGAATCAAGCTATAAGTTTCGTTCCAAGGTTAGGTTTCGATTTTATGTCCTTGGTCGATTTTCAACCGCCTTTTATCATCGTCATTTGGTCTTGCGCCACGAATTGACTGATTGCATACAAAGGTTTAGTAGTCTACTTTTAATCCCCGCAAACGCGTGCGGTGGTTCAATGGGTCTGTTGCAAACTTTTGCTACAGCGCTATAGAGAGTGCAATCTAATGTAAAATCGCCTGAAAAGTCCAATGATGGCATCAGAAAGCAATGAAATGCAACAATAAACTCACAAAATACGGCTAATGAAATCAAAGATGGCGGCAAAATATCGAGCAATCTGTATGCATGCACCACGAACATTCAAGGATAGCCAACCTCACAATATCCATCACAACCAATCACAACGTAAATAAACACATAACCTCTACCTGCCGTGAGAGGTTGTCAAAGTTGGCAATCCTTGGATGATCACGGTGCATACATTCAGATTGCTCGATATTTTGCCGCCATCTTAGATTTCGATAAACGCCTCTTGTGAGTTTAATATTGTATTTATTGACTTTATGATGCCACCAATGAACTTTTCAGGCGATTTTACACTGGAGTAAACACTTTTTATCGCTGTAGCAAAAGTTTGCAACAGACCCATTGATAATGTTGCAAAAAAGGGTAAAAAAAGTGCTCATGGGGAAAATTGAGTAAGATAAGGTTCAAATCATTGTGGAAGACGATTAAATGAAGAAATGCGTAAATGGATAAAATGGATGAAAACTCAAGTAACGTTGGTCAAAGAATAATTTATAATTTTTTTTTCTCTTTCTTCTGATTCCGTGCTTGTTCATTCATTTATTTTTAGCTGCATAAATAAACAAAAGAGTATTTCGAGAGAATTCACTGCGGCCAGGTAACGCGAGGTTGATTCCTAACAGGCAGGTTGGAACGGTGAAACACGGAACATAACAGGTGGAGAAACTAAAGTTCTTGCCAGGTTTTTTCTCTTTCATTTTTGTTCCACCTCGATTTTTTTTTTCTCACTTTCATCTGTTTTCGCTTTCATTCACAATTTTTCTGTTCACTGAGAGATTGACGTTTTACTTTCAATACGGCTGCCTCTCGCAGAATAAGCTAGTAAAAGTTGGTTTATCATGGTTTTGAGTTTTGTCACTATCGTTCGGTTTTTAATCTATAGTGCTCTCATTTTTCGTTTTTCCATCGCAAATAAATTGAAAGAGTCCGGAAAAACATTTCAAACCGTCAGTTTGTTGGTTGACGCACCAAATCAGACAAATTAAAATTCAGTTTAAACCATCGAAAAAAAAGTATCTATATATTTGACATCATTCTTAAAATATCGTAAACATTTGTAATTTCTCTGAGGGAAAAACGCTTTATGTATGGGTAAGTCAATAAACGGTCCTTTCAATGAAGCCGAAAAATGTCAGAAATTGTGCCCTTAAAACGTTTTTAAGGCACCAAATGAATGACTCTTTCTAGTGAAGGCGTTCCTCTCAGCAAGTTTTACAGTAACGGACGTCAATTCCATGAATCGTTGAAATAATATAGCCTCCACAGAGTCATAAAAAATCAGAATGGCCTGGCAGAATGACTGCAGTCATTCCGTCTTTCTTAGCAAAATAACCATTTGACACCTCAAAAGCTTAGTGTTTTCAATTTATCATTCAATTTGCGGTTTGTTTTTGTTGAGCTTCCTAAATAAACTCTTTTAACGAAGACACCAAAATCAAATAGACTTTTATGTGATAAATAAATCGCTGAAAAGGCTCAGGGCTCTCAAAACGTCCTCTCTGCTCTTCCGGGGCACCGCCAATGTATTTTTAAATGGAAAAACAGACTTACAAGCACCCTTCCGGTTTTCTTAGGCTTTTAATCGCTGACAAGGCTCAGGGCTCTCAAAACGTCCCCTCTGCTCTTCCGGGGCACCGCCAATGTATTTTTCAATGGGAAAATAGACTTACGAGCAAACCTGCCGTTTTGGTGGGCTTTTAATCGCTGACAAGGCTCAGGGCTCGTAAAACGTTCCCTCTGCTCTTCCGGGGCACCGCCTATGTATTTTTCAATGGGAAAACAGACTTACAAGCACCCCTCTCGTTTTGTTGGGCTTTCGATCGCTGACAAGGCTCATGGCTCGTAAAACGTCCCCTCTGCTCTTCCGGGGCACCGCCAATGTGTTTTTCAATGGGGAAACAGACTTACGAGCAGACCTGTCGTTTTGGTGAGCTTTTAATCGCTGACAAGGCTCATGGCTCGTAAAACGTCCCCTTTGCTCTTCCGGGGCACCGCCTATGTATTTTTCAATGGAAAAACAGACTTACGAGCAGACCTGTTGTTTTGGTGAGCTTTTAATCGCTGACAAGGCTCATGGCTCGTAAAACGTTCCCTCTGCTCTTCCGAGGCATCGCCAATGTATTTTTCAATGGAAAAATAGACTTACGAGCAAACCTGACGTTTTGGTGGGCTTTTAATCGCTGACAAGGCTCAGGGCTCGTAAAACGCCCCCTCTGCTCTTCCGGGGCACCGCCAATGTATTTTTAAATGGGAAAACAGACTTACGAGCAGACCTGTCGTTTTGGTGAGCTTTTAATCGCTGAAAAGGCTCATGGCTCGTAAAACGTCCCCTTTGCTCTTCCGGGGCACCGCCAATGTATTTTTCAATGGAAAAAATAGACTTACGAGCAGACCTGACGTTTTGGTGGGCTTTTAATCGCTGACAAGGCTCAGGGCTCGTAAAACGTCCCCTCTGCTCTTCCGGGGCACTGCCAATGTATTTTTAAATGGGAAAACAGACTTACAAGCACCTCTCTCGTTTTCTTGGGCTTTTAATCGCTGACAAGGCTCAGGGCTCTCAAAACGTCCCCTTTGCTCTTCCGGGGCACCGCCAATGTATTTTTCAATGGGAAAACAGACTTACGAGCAGACCTGTTGTTTTGGTGAGCTTTTAATCGCTGACAAGGCTCATGGCTCATAAAACGTTCCCTCTGCTCTTCCAGGGCATCGCCAATGTATTTTTCAATGGGAAAATAGACTTACAAGCACCCCTCTCGTTTTCTTGGGCTTTTAATCGCTGACAAGGCTCAGGGCTCTCAAAACGTCCCCTTTGCTCTTCCGGGCACCGCCAATGTATTTTTCAATGGGAAAACAGACTTACGAGCAGACCTGTTGTTTTGGTGAGCTTTTAATCGCTGACAAGGCTGAGGGCTCTCAAAACGTCCCCTTTGCTCTTCCGGGTACCGCCAATGTATTTTTCAATGGGAAAATAGACTTACGAGCAGACCTGACGTTTTTGTGGGCTTTCAATCGCTGACATGGCTCAGGGCTCGTAAAACGTCCCCTCTGCTCTTCCGGGGCACCGCCAATGTATTTTTCAATGGAAAAAATAGACTTACGAGCAGACCTGACGTTTTGGTGGGCTTTTAATCGCTGACAAGGCTCAAGGCTCTCAAAACGTCCCCTTTGCTCTTCCGGGGCACCGCCAATGTATTTTTCAATGGAAAAAATAGACTTACGAGCAGACCTGACGTTTTGGTGGGCTTTTAATCGCTGACAAGGCTCAAGGCTCTCAAAACGTCCCCTTTGCTCTTCCGGGGCACCGCCAATGTATTTTTCAATGGGAAAACAGACTTACGAGCAGACCTGTTGTTTTGGTGAGCTTTTAATCGCTGACAAGGCTCATGGCTCATAAAACGTTCCCTCTGCTCTTCCGGGGCATCGCCAATGTATTTTTCAATGGGAAAATAGACTTACAAGCACCCCTCTCGTTTTCTTGGGCTTTTAATCGCTGACAAGGATCAGGGCTCTCAAAACGTCCCCTTTGCTCTTCCGGGCACCGCCAATGTATTTTTCAATGGGAAAACAGACTTACGAGCAGACCTGTTGTTTTGGTGAGCTTTTAATCGCTGACAAGGCTGAGGGCTCTCAAAACGTCCCCTTTGCTCTTCCGGGTACCGCCAATGTATTTTTCAATGGGAAAATAGACTTACGAGCAGACCTGACGTTTTTGTGGGCTTTCAATCGCTGACATGGCTCAGGGCTCGTAAAACGTCCCCTCTGCTCTTCCGGGGCACCGCCAATGTATTTTTCAATGGGAAAACAGACTTACAAGCACCCCTCTCGTTTTGTTGGGCTTTTGATCGCTGACCAGGCCCAAGGCTCTCAAAACGTCCCCTCTGCTCTTCCGGGGCACCGTCAATGTATTTTTCAATGGGAAAATAGACTTACGAGCAGATCTGCCGTTTTAGTGGGCTTTTAATCGCTGACAAGGCTCAGGGCTCGTAAAACATCCCCTCTGCTCTTCCGGGGCACTGCCAATGTATTTTTCAATGGGAAAACAGACTTACAAGCACCCCTCTCATTTTGTTGGGCTTTTGATCGCTGACAAGGCTCAAGGCTCTCAAAACGTCCCCTCTGCACTTCCGGGGCACCGCCAATGTATTTTTCAATGGGAAAACAGACTTACGAGCAGACCTGTCATTTCGGTGGGTTTTTAATATCTGACAAGGCTCAGGGCTCTCAAAACGTCCCATCTGCTCTTCCGGGGCACCGCCAGTGTATTTTTCAATTGGTAACATAGACTTAGAGCAGACTTGTCGTTTTGGTGGGCTTTCAATCGCTGACAAGGCTCATGGCTCGCAAAACGTTCCCTCTCCTAAAAAACAACAAAGCATTGGTCCGCCATCTCCATACTCCCAAATTGAAGCGAACATCTTAAATCATCGATAGAGACCGCCATCGCCAAAGACCGGAAAGCTCGATATGTTTTTTCTAAACGACACCTGAGATGCATCGAGGGCCCAAATGATCGTTCTTTATAAATACTTGTTATAACGAACTTTGAACTTTATCATCTCAACAAAAAAGAATTGGTCCGCCTTCTGGATACTCTCAAAATGAAAATGGCGCCCTAGGCTATTGATAGAGACCGAAAAAGCCCGCAAAGCTCGGTACGTTTTCTCACAACTACGCCCGAAATGCATCGCGGTGCCATCAAAAATCGTATTTAGAGACATGGTTCGTGAACTTTTTTGGCAGAAATTAATTCCTATAGGCATTTTTATGCGATTTTGAAAATAATAGGACGTGGAACAAGGCCCTGAATACGAATTTTGAAACTGAAAAGAGATGGGTATACTTGGGGGTCTCAGGAGAGCGAGTGAGATATAGTTTGGAACGTCAAGCGAGTTTTGTCACAACCGATTGCGACCGATGAGTGCATTGCTGTGATTGTTGGCTACCAACCGTTGACTTCGCACTGAAACTGTCTATAGTGTCTGGTGTTGCGCGGGTTGTTTGAAATGGAAGAGCTCTCCTGAGTAAGTGAGGGGATGTTGAAAGTTTTTACTTTTGAAAGATTTTGAACTTTTTTATTTCTTTCTAGAGTACATGTGTCATATTGCCACAGAATAATACAATCAGAACGGAAATTCCCATAAGAGCCAATGGAAGCAAGTTTGGAATTTAACGGCACCATTAGGCAACGCTGTGGTCCTATTTCCCAACATGGCGGCGTGTGCGATTTGAGTTGAAACTCATTTATTTCTGTAAATTCTGGAAAGAAATCTTAAGTTTCCGGCCTCACTTTTATTCTAATGGCATTTCAGAATGAAAATTTTGCGGATCATGTCCTAATTTTTTTTTTCGAGCGCGAATCCAGATGTAAACATCCTATATCCCAACATGGCGGACGCGAAATGAATTTGCTTCAAAATCCGACAGAGTTTCCGTTCTGATTGTATTATTCTGTGATATTGCTGTAGCGAAAGTACGCAACAGACGCATTCTGTTGAGGTGGGAATGGCATTAGGTCATACGACCTATTCGGAGGTCGAAGATGTTTCTAATAGATATTCTACTGTATATTCTAAATTATGGAATTATGGTTTAGGTGTAAGATTGGAAGAAATAAGTTCAAGTTTTTCCCCTCTGTAAATCAGTCAGCTTTTTTTTCGATTTTTTATTTATTTTACCGAGAGCAAAAGTGAAGAGAGGCAGTGGAAGTGCAATGAATTTTGTATGGAGAAAAAAAGAGAGAGTGAAAAGAAGGAACCCCCAAATTCTCTTCCGCTCCAGTGGGTGTGCGTATGAGGAGTCTCGTCGCAGTACGTTGGCCACCAGAGAGTGAGTGCAATTCATGACTTGAGGTAGTCTTGAAAAATTGGCTCCGGTCCAGGCCCGATCCACATTTTCATTATCAAAATACGACGCAAGAGCAAAACGAAATTGGAATGAATAGCGTCGTCTATCGTCATGAGTAGCTCTCTTCCGTTCGAAGACACAGTGACACACCCATAACTCCAGGGCTGCCGTTTCGAGTAAAATTGCCGTCTATTTGCACATTTTCGCAACATCGTTACGGAGGGTCAGTTCCTGAATGAAATCTCAAAGCATCAAAAAGTCTTGAAATCCACTCACAAACGAAGCAAAAGGGGAGCTCCTCCTAAAAAATCGTTTTCTTTTACAGCGTCAATTATTCAAAACGAGCATGCCCCATAATTTTCTGGTTTATAATTTTCAAGCGACTTTACACCAGAATAAACTCTCTTAATAGCTGTAGTAATCGTATGCAATAGACCCATCAAACCATTTTCCCCGTTTGACTTACAGCATGGTAATTTGAAGAAAAACTTGGCAACGTTGCTACTGAGCTGACGATTTGCGTATAATTATACGCCATTTTTTCTGTTAGACTCAATTCAAAAATTTTGTACTTCTCACCAAATTTAGCAACATTGCTCATCGCCCTCTCCGAAAAGTCTTCTTTGAGAGAGATATTGGATTCAGAAAATAGTTGTCTAGTGTGCCTGTGCAGTGTGCATGCGTCATTCCTCTCTGGGTAATCAAACGGGACACAGATCAACAGGTTCACAGAGTAAGCATGAGCATGTAACTCACTCGCACGGAGATCTTACAGTTGAATACCAAACCAAAGACTGTTTCCGGTTCTTTCGGTCTCACCAATCACCGATGACCGCAATCTGGTCTGAGATCGGAAAAAAAGTGGCAAAAAATCAGTGTAAAACAAGTCATAAAAAATAATCGGTTTTCACCTTTTAAGCTGCATTTAAAACGTTTTAGTGGCACGTCGATGTTTAAATGGGGCAGTTGCAAGGGTCTGAAATGTTGTGTTTTTTATGAAGAAAATGAAAGTACTTGGTGAGCTGAGAACAAAGATGCCTTTGGTTTCTACTTAAGTCCCATAGTTCCCGAGATGAGATTTTGGCCCAAAATACATTGTTTTAATGAGAATTCCGCGTAGTGACGTCACTATGCACACAATTTTTTGCAACTTTACACGTGCGTATCTCCAAAACTGGGACACTTAAGAAAAGATCAAAGGCATCATTGTTCTCAGTTCATCAAGTACAATCATTTTCTTTATAAAAAATACAAACTTCAGACCCTTGCTACTGCCCCATTACTTGCTTAAAGTGTTCTTTGTAATTAAAATTGGCCTTGAAAGTTCATAAATAATGAATTTATGAGAAATTTACTTTAAAATTTTTGGCCACTTTATGACGATCTCAGACCATAAAGTGCACTGGTCTGATCTGATGCAAATTGTTCCGTGAAAATTCAAACTCCACAATAGACTGCGTTTGTATAACGAGCGAGAAAATCGGTTTGTCGTAAACTTTTGCTACAGTTAAAGCAATGGCGTCGCGTCGTCTGCCATCTGGGAACGCTGCATTTCTTCCATTTAAACCCATATAAAATATCGATTTGAGGGAGTACACGGTGCACCGTCAATAGTTCGACCTTTTTCAAGCGGTTCAATGGACAGAGTATGGCATTCCCATATTGCACGCGTGACGCCACTGAGTTACAGAGAGGGTAACACTGATGTAAAATTACTTTAAAATAACACTTAGAGCATCAGAAAGTTCCAAAATTGATTCCATCACTCAATAAATCCGTTTTAAAAAATATTCCAAGATAGGTGTTATTTGAGCGAGACACAATGAGGGTGAGTCGTAACTAATTGCAGCTTTTTCTATGCGGTGAATCACTTTTCTCAGCATTGAAAATTTATTTATTCATTTATTTATTCATTTTCTAAATTAGACGGGACTTCGACTCCCCCCCCATTTCCCATTGTGACTTGCTCAATGACAACCATCTTGGAATTTTCATTAAACGCATCTATTGAATGTTTGTTAATCAATTTTGGAATTTTTAGAGGCTCTCTCCGTTATTTTCCCGTCAGGTTTTACTAGAATCGACCCTCTTTATTGCTGCAGCAAAAGTTTGCAACAGTCATTTGAAATACAAGACTCTGATTGGCTTATAGATTCTGCTTCTCGTTCGCTTCGTAAATATAAAACCGACGTGTGAAAGATCATTTTTTAATCACTTTATTCTCACCATAGTATTATTTTATATGCTGCGTAATCTATTCGAGTTAGACAAACGAGACGCGTGCAGTATGACAGACTGCCAACTTTCTAGGATTTAGCTTACTCTGCAAGCTGCTTATTATACTCACATGAATAGGGATCAATTAATCAAATAACGTGCGTTCTAGAGTCCATAGGACTGGAGAACTATGATGTAACTAAAATTATACATATAGAGCATAGAAAGCAAATTTTAAAATAGATGGATAGATCAAACGTTTCTATATGTTTTTACCAAACGAATGAAAATCAAATTCAAAGGCATTTATAATTTAACCTCTTTTTTTCCAACGTTCGTTAAAGTCTCTGAGACATTTTAGCCTGCGTGACCTTCGTCCTTCGTCGTTCCAAATTTCTTTGCAGTGGAATGCCTTCCTTTTGGTTTTATTCCTTTGCTCGTGCAGTGTAACAACAATGTCTTTCATCAATTTGATTTTGTGTGAAACAATCGATTCGATAGTGAAGCATCGTTTCAACTGTAATCGATTGTTGGACGCTAATTTAAATGAGTGGAAATATTGTTACCTATCAAATGGTACGAGTCACCACCCTTTGTAACGTGAAATCTTAATTGGGATCACCTAGACACTTTTGAATGTATATGTTACAGGACAACTCGATTTTAGGCCAAACTAGTTTAGCCTAGGCCGAACTGTTTTTTTTTTTTTTTTTTTTTTTTTCTTTTTTTTTTTAAGGAGACTTGGTTTGGCCTGGAGAATTTTAGGCCAAACTAGTTTTGCCTGTTTCACTCATAGGCCAAACTGGTTCGACCTAGGCTAAACTTGGCCTAAATCGGGGTTGTCCTGTAACATATACATTTCCAATGAACTTTCGTTAAGATGAAATAAAATGTGTTACGGTTCTTATCCACTGATTGTGAGTCAAAAAGAGAATTGCGTTATCTGTTACTTGTTTTCACGGAATGTTACGTTAAAAAGAGTATCGATACCCGCTACACGAAACTCGTGCAATCATACACTCGCAACGTATTTCAGATTAATCATATGCGTAGTTCATGCATGGGTGGGTACAAGAATTTTTCCTTCTCCCTCTCCTCTCATTTGAATGTGTGTGTTAGAAAAGGAAGGAAATAGGGGCAAAAATCATTTGATGTCCCCCTCTGCTATCTTTTTCTAACACATGTCTTCAAATGGCCTAAAAGAGAGCAAGACAAATTTCTGTACCCCCCCCCCCCACCCCCATGCAATCATGCTGCCGTGTCGGATGTTTCTGAAGATTCGAGGCTCAGACGAGTACGATAGGATTCGTTTAAATGAGTTTCCAAGGACTCCCATAGATTTTGAAAAGAGCTGAATCAAGTTTCTTCAATTTTTCATTCACAAAAAAAAAATCGAAGCATTGATTTCTTGCCGATTTGACGAGAAACAGTAAAAGCAAAACTCTATGGCAACAGAAAAATTTACTGTATTTCACAAGAAAATAATCTTGTTTCTTTCTATCAAAATCTGATCATAAATAGCACCAGAGTCTCATCGAAATTTTCAAGATTTATGGTACAAATAGATTCTGTTATCAGTATCAAAGATTTCCTTGATATCATTATGTTTCTGGTTATATTTTATTTGTGTGTGTAAAAGTTGGTGCGCTTTTTGATTTGAGGATTTTAAAGGTTATTCTTGGAGTGTCTGCTGGTTCATTGTCTTTTTGCTAAAAATTAGTTCGCGCAAGATACCCAATTTTTATTCTTTTGCGATTGGCATTCTTTAGTTTGTCTTTATTCGAAAAAAAAGAGGTATTTATTCGGCGTTTTGAGGAAGGTTCATTCATCTCGTTAAATTACTCATTCATTCAGTGTACACAACCCTTTACAACCTGCAATCGACTGGATACTCTTGAATGAAACGCAGTGAGCCCTTCATACGAAGAATGGTCGAACCGACGCGACGGTTCAATGGTCGGCTGTTACGACTGTAAACTTCGCACAGTAGACTAATCAGCGGCGCTCTGTAGATAATAGTTTTACTATTTTCCAATCTCTCAAACAGCTGTGCTCTTTCGCTAAAAACTTCCCTTTGTGTGCAATGCGCAATTCTCAGAAAGAACAAAGTCATTGTTTGAAGGGCTCTTTTTTTTAAACATCCTCAATGGAGCTGTTGCAAACTTTTGCTACAGGCTTATTAATAGTTGATTATGGGGTAATACCCTGTAAAAATAACGATTAGCGCACTAAAAAATCACGAAATCCACTCCCAAACTCACAAAATGCTTTTAAACGCGAGACCGTAATGGCGGCCGGGCCGCGGTTTGCATTGGGTTTCCCTATCTTCAATCAGCGCCATGTACAGGAGGTAGTCTCGCAACACCACACAAGAAGAAGAAGAAGCACACAATTGCCATAAGAAAACCGCGGCCTCGGCCGCCATTACGGTCTCGCGTTTAAAAGCATTTTGTGAGTTTAGGAGTGGATTTCGTGATTTTTTTTGTGCGCTAATCGTTATTTTTACAGGGTATTACCCCACAATCAACTATTAATAAGCCTGTAGCAAAAGTTTGCAACAGCTCCATTGGTCTCAGAAGGCATTTCCGGAAGGTGAAGAGAGAGCCGGATACCTCCTGAATCTAAAGGCCGAAACTTCTTCGGTCATTTGTTCGGAAGCCATAAAAAAAAGAACCCGTCTCTTGGAGGTGTGGTCTTTTTGTGATTTTTGGTTTACTAATTGTAAGTTTTTCCTTAAAATTTTCCCTACATCAAGTATTTCATCAACACTGCGTCAAACGCTCCGATTATACTCATCTGAATGGTGTGTTATTGCGTGATATAAGTGCTTCCGTACATGTGCTCCAATAGTGCGCTGTCAGTGCTATGTTAGAAACGGACTGTCCTAATTTGCTTTTGTTGCAATTTACTTTGTTTTGTTTCAAAATTTATTCCGTGAGTCAAAACACAATAACTATCCAAAATAGTGCCTAGAACCCATGAAAAAAATTCATATTTGTTGTCTGATCAGGTTGGTCCACTTCTCTAAAAAAAAGTTTAATTTTTATTGATAAAATAATACATTTAGTGAAAACTGGTAATGGAGCTGTTGCAAACTTTTGCTACAGGCTTATTGATAGTTGATTATGGGGTTATACCCTGTAAAAATAACGATTAGCGCACTAAAAAATCACGAAATCCACTCCTAAACTCACAAAATGCTTTTAAACGCGAGACCGGAATGGCGGCCGGAGCCGCGGTTTGCATTGGGTTTCCCTATCTTCAATCAGCGCCATCTACAGGAGGTAGTCTCGCAACACCACACAAGAAGAAGAAGAAGCACACAATTGCCATAAGAAAACCGCGGCCTCGGCCGCCATTACGGTCTCGCGTTTAAAAGCATTTCGTGAGTTTAGGAGTGGATTTCGTGATTTTTTAGTGCGATAATCGTTATTTTTACAGGGTATTACCCCGTTATCAACTAATAATAAGCCTGTAGCAAAAGTTTGCAACAGCTCCATTGCTTTAACATTATTTATGCAACTAACATATATTTCACATATTTTACCTCCAATTACTGTCAAAGTTTTTATCGTTATTTGATTTTCAAACCAAAAACGGATTCTTTTCGACGTTGATTTGCTGGGGCCGGATTAAATTGGCAAAAAGTCGGACAAGACTTGAACTAACCTAACGTAACTCTTTGCTTACCAAATGGCATCGATAACACTCAAGTCAAGCTCTAATATGACTCAAACCTCACTCGAGATTGATTGGTGCTCATCGGTTGAACTAATTCGGGTTCCAACTTGATCGAGCCTCTAGCTTTCAAAAACATAAAGGAATCGGTAGATCCCATTGGCAGATCCAGCCCTCGCGAACGGGGGGGCGAACTTGGGATTTGTCCCCCGGTGAACCCTTTTCCCTTTATACTCTCATCCTTTTCCCCTTGTTTCATCTCCCCTCCCCCTATTTTTCCCCATTTTTGGTCGAACGGGGGGGGGGGCGATCGACCCCCCCGTACCCGCCAATGGCCATTATACCCAAATAAGAAGGTCACTTTCTTTTTTTTGTTTTGTTTTTTGTTTTTACATTTTTATTTGAAACTGCTGCTCTTATGGGAAATAATTGAGTTAAAGCTGTCAGCTCGAACCAGTCTCCCAGTCAGCCAGTCTCGATACTACACAAATGTACAAAAGTGGTCCATTGAACTTCCGAATAATCGATACTTCTGCACGCATCGGGTTTCAATCCTGAGAGGGGAAGAAAACGACAACGAACTAAGCGATTGTTCACGGGCGGGAGTTCAGGGCTCTAATGGGCTTAGTCCTAATGGACGAATGGACAGTAAAGTTAATAAAATGTTGCATTTCTTTTTTCGATATCTTTACAAATTTTTTATTCACTGATCAAGTGTGAAGACTCTATTTGAATAAAAAATTGTAGAATCTCCGTTTATTTTCATTAGTTCAGACGTGTGATTCAATTTCTTTTTAGTCTCAGTTCCGTGTACTGAAATCCCCTCTTACAGACCCTACGTTCGTCGCAACTCGGGGAGCGGGGCTTCGAACGCGGCAGACTGTACTTTATGTGACGTCATGACGTCACATAGCAAGAAGCGTAGGATGTGATACGGAAAATCTGTCTGCCAACCCATGCATGGCCCAGGCGCGAACGGCCGCCAAACAAGAAGATAAAAGACGTTGCCAAATGAATTAAAGATTGATTTTAGTATATATTGAGAGCCGGTAATTGGAATGGAAGAGTTAGCCACTTTTTAGTTGCTCCAAACCATAGCCGGCTCAATAAGAATCGTATAATTCCGAAAGGATCGTCATGTTTAAAAAGATCTATGAACATTGTATTTAACCCTTTCATACCTGGTGTACATTTGAGGCACTTCAAATCTTCTGGAGAAAATGAAAATATGATATGCATATGGTTTTCTATGAGAAAGTTAGGCCCAGACCCAGCTATGATGGCAAAAAATCCGTCTCTGAACACAAATTATTTTCAAGTTTAAAAGGATTAACTGGCTAAAAAGTAACAGTGAGAAAAATGGTTTGTTGAATCTTAGCATTCTGGGGCTGTAGGTTAGAAGGTATGGAGGTTTAGGACGTCGGTGGACCCCCCCCCCCTTCTTCCCCCTCATTTTTCTCTTTCTGAAAAGCTGTCTGAACTCCGGTTACTGCAGTACAAGAATTCCGGTCAGGAATTTACTAAACAGAATTCTTGTCACGGCAACATACAATTTTTCTCAGTAAAGAGTTATTCCGAAAGGTGTTTTATTCATGGATTTTTTTCAAAAAAAAAATCCTTAAACAATATCTCAATTTCTTTCTTTTTTTTATTAATTATTTCTTTATAATTTTTTTTTCCTTTTCAATTTACAACCTTACATTTATTCAGAGATGTTAATATTTTGTTCAATTTCTGATCCATATAAAAACAACCGCAACGGTTACTCTCGATTCCAGAAAAAAATGTAAATTAGGGATCCGGCTCCTTTTGAAATTACAAGACTAATATTTTTTTTTTCAAATATGTACTTTTTGGAATGCACTTGGCATGAAGTTAGAAAAAGAGATTCATGCGACTTATAATGCGTCACGGAAATTAAAAATTACGTACGAGAAGTGAAATAAAAACAAATAAAGGTAAATAAACAAAGCGCGGCTAAAAACAAACCGAGGCGTGAGACTTATGTTGGATGCTATGATGCGGGGATGAGCACCGGGCACGCACCGCAGCTGATGTGACGCTTATCAGACGATGAGATTTTTATTTTCCGCGAC
The DNA here is from genome assembly GCA_011764245.1 of Trialeurodes vaporariorum. NCBI lineage: Eukaryota > Metazoa > Arthropoda > Insecta > Hemiptera > Aleyrodidae > Trialeurodes > Trialeurodes vaporariorum. The sequence goes on along the minus strand of VMOF01000035.1, from coordinate 58,989,708 downwards.
ACATGGTATCTCCGCTTGCATTTTCCTCATTACCCAAGAGTACATCATATATCACCAATTTTTGGTGAACGGCTATTTTATAAAAAGAAATTGCGACTCCAAAGAAATGCTACGAATTTAGAAAACAATTTTTTCATGTTTTCTGTCATTTGTCATTGAAATATAAAAAATTGAACCATTTTGATTCTAAAAAGAAGCAGGATTTCCTAAAATTCATTTATTGAACCGGTTTTTTTTATCCACAACCTAAACGTTAAATAAGCCTAAAAAGCCTAATGACATTTTACAATTTTTGTCTAAAAACTATGCAAATTATTTTGAATGTCGGCTGCATTTGAATGTCATGAAGTCCAAAAATTTAATTGAACAAAAAATGATTATTTCACACAAAAACTAATTGGCCTGGAGTCGTTTTAGACCCTTTTCCCACTGTCCTCATGGGCTCGAAAGGGTTAATATAGTTTCAGCATAAAATAGAACTTTGTAGAATAATAGTTCGCAGTAGAATCTTTATGTTTCTATAAATATGAACAAAGACATACATATAGTTCCATCGAGGAACAATTGAGAAACAGGTGTTAGGTACAAGCAGAGCTATTAGTCCTGCGTTGACGATTCGACGCAACTCATACGACACGTAGCCCGAACCTATCTCGTTCTTGAGAGAACAAAAGAAAAGAGAGATAAGAGAGTGGTTAGTTTTACGTGTAGTGAGGGTTGCGTTGAATCATCGTCGCAAAACTTATGGCTATCTGCTTGTACTAGTTGTACTGGCGGGGACAAAGATACCTGGCCGAGTATGCAACACGCAACACACCTAATACACCCGTTGAATGGGATGCTGTGTATTGCTTATTGCATACCCTGGCTAGGTATCTTTGTCTCCGCTAGTACGTCACCCTTTTTCGGTAACATCCATCTCCTGCTTTTTCAAACGGCTCTCTAATAAAATTAGATTTAATTTATTCACATTTCGTGGAAACAGAGTTGCTACTGGGAACTAACTGTCTACGTTGCTCTATCTTTATTGTGAAACCATTCAATTGGATTTACTCCATGGTTAATAGTCAAATGGTGGTGGACATTGGACAACCAGTAGAAGAGTGGCTGTTGAAATAATTACCGGACCCCAATTCTGGGACTTTCACTCCAAAACCTCCACAGTAGCAAAATGGGTCTATTGAAAACTGTTGCTTTTGCGTTATGGAAGGTTGATTCCTTTGAAAAATTAAAAAAAATCGCACTAAAATCACATTGAAAGCATCAAAAAGTTTCGAAATCCTCGAAAACTCAAGAAATGCGTTCAACCAAATTCAAACATGGCGGTCGAATAACCACTTCGTAATGTATAGGATCAGCATAGAAAGTTGTGATCAGATGAGACTCGCCCATTGTGACTCTCATTCATTCGACCGTCATCTTTAAATTTCGTTAAACATACTTTTTGAGTGAACTTAAATACCTTTTGTCGAGCACCGTGCACAGCCACAGGTGCCACAGACCTAGGTAGCCCTTAGATAAGATAGGTCTGACAACTTATCAATATCGAAAAGTCTTACGGTAAGAAATAAAACATGTCAAACCCCCTAAACGTGAATCATTAATCATTAAAATAGTAAAGTATCAGTTAAGTCATTGTTGTGCATTAAGTGCTCAACATCTTTCAATGCCTTCAATGAGAAATTAATTTTACATACGCCGAGAGAGTTCTTTTTTAATCCAAAATGTGTTTTGTTTGTGTTAAAGAAACTACTCAGTGAAATATTGACTCGGAAAATGTCTGCTGCTACAGGTAAAAGAATCCTTGTTGCGACAGCGATTCTCCTACATGCAATCAGAACTTTACTTTGAGGAAGGAAAACAGTCACAAGTAAACGTGTTTCCTTGTTTTTAACCCTTCACTGCATGGGGTTCCTCTCAAGGAACAAATTGCTTAAACGCTCATATAAAATACAGGTTTTGAAATATGACTTCGGCGCATGGTGTGTCAACGCGGGAGAAGATATGTTTTGAGCTCACACAAAAAAAAAAAAAAACAAGCAGGGAAAATTCCAACACGCAGGTGTTGGAAAAGCGTGCCACTGAAGTCTGAACAGCTTTAATGCTTTTGCTAGCAATGATAATAATTAGACAGCATTCAACATGGAGCTGATCTCGAGAAAATTGAGTCCAAAGTTGAAGAGCTAGCATTTAAACAAAAAACTTGGAATTACTTACGTTTTGATTTCATTCAACTACCGTGTTGTGTTTTTGCATTTCAACACCGGAAAAGTGGAATTTACTATGTAGGAAAGGTACTTAATTTTTAGCGTTTAAAGTGACTTGGTTCCTTTCTTCTTTTTTTTGGCATAATCACGAAAAACGAAACTCTAAGAGAAACCAAACGGCAGAGTTGGTTTACACTGTTGATTATTTTAAAATCCGTTAATCCGGACTTAATTCCGTTCCCAATTATTCTATAAAAGGAACCGAGTCGGAGTTGGTTCCTTACGTGACTCGGATTAAGGTTTAACCTAATCAGCCAAAGGAACCAAGTTCTCATTTTATTTCATCATATGGACAATGACATCAATGAGGCTCATCAGCTCACTTTTACCTGGAATTTTGACGGGAAATAGTTGTTATTACAGAAGAAGCACTTGTTGCTTCAGGATTCAGTATTGCTAGCTCTATCAATCAATAACTCAATTTTATCAAAAATGTCACTCGGTTCTTTTGTGACAAGTGCTGTCCAATTGAGCTTGTTTGGTGAGAAATTATGAAAAAAATAAATTTACATCAGATGTATCTATAAGGAGATGAGTCAAAGGCGTTGTTTTTGTGTGTTTGTTTTTTGTTTTTTGTTTTCAAAACTTTGGAGGGCTCTAGCTCAGAAGAGAAACATTTGCAGCACATACTCATGTAGGAAAATAAAGTCTTATATATATGTATGTTGACCCCAAAAATACACTCCATAAGTTTGGCACTCAAGTTTTGAAACACCCTGTTCTTGATATTTTGCTCCCCCCCCCCGCCCCCTTCACAAAAGACAACATCTTGACCATGCACATTTTTAAAATCACAGTTTGACTGTAGAGATATTTTCTCCCCCCCCCCCCCCCCCTTAACGAAAAAGGGGAGAATGGGTCACCTATCTCTGATGTTCGTCGTGCGCGTGCACAGATTGTTCGGCTTTACGACTGCCATTTTGGCTTTCTTTACAATGCGTTTTTTTGGGTTTATTAGTGGATTTTATGACTATTTGATGCGGCCAATGTAATTTTCAGACAATTTTACATCAGAATCAAAACTCTTTAGCACTGTAGCAAAAGTTTGCAACAAACCCATTGAAAGCTGAAAAGAGAAAATTATTTGATAAGGCTCGATCTTTTTTACCCACATAAACTATAGACAATAGATATTTCTAAATCCCTCCACCTTTTAAACGGCTTGTTCAGGGATCAAACATGAGGTTGCGTTCTTTTGAAGTCAAAAAGCGTCATATTCGGAAAAGCCGTGATTCTAAATAATAAACAGTTTTTTTTTTATCTTTTTTTCCGTTTTAGGTGCTGTCAGCACTTATTGCGATTGTCACGATGTAGATACGTAATATGCATAAATGGAACACTTGCGAATTCATGAAACAATAATCCTTTAATATACAGAACTAACCATTTCAAGTGCCCTTTACACATCAAGCATTCTAGGGGTATAGATTAGTAGGTGTGGAGGTTTAAGAGGTTTGTGGATTTTAATTCCCCATCTCCCCATTTATTTTCTTGAAAAGTATCAAAAGTTTACAGTTAAAACTATGCCATTATTCACTATAACGCATTGTCATATTATTTCTTTTTTTTTCTGTTGCCGTCGGTCGATATCATTTTTCGTGTTGGAAAAGCAAAGTTCCATATGGACCTATAGTTTCCAAAATTTGAAGAAGCTTCCAGTGAAAAATTTTGTACACGCAACGAACTTTTTAGGATAGGTAAATAAGTTATTCCAGAGTCAATTCCATAGCCGCAGCGAGGAAGCTGTCCAGGGGTGGAAGACACGTGACAGCCCCTCTCACTTTTTAGAGCAATTAATGCGAATTTTACCCCTCTGGCTCCCTGTGTTCTGGATTTTAAACACCTACTTTTCAACAAAACGCCAAAAATGTCCTCAAAAATCCCTTGATTCCATCGACGCTCATTGAGGGGCTTTCAATTTGCCGATCCCCCAGAATTTCAAATGTTTCGATGCAAAGACCTGTTTAGTGTGACGTCATGAAAAAAATTGGTTCCAAACAAAGGCTCCGTCTCACTCGCTCTCGTGGGTTTTCCCATACGAAACACGGTCCAAATTTTCAAATACAAGTGCTAGTAAACAACACGTTCTTTACACCAGTTGTGTTTATCACACCATTGGGTTCCACGTCCCTTATAAAAATTTCCGATTGTTTCAAAAAAATTTCCGATTGGATATATATTCCCGCGCTTTATTTCCCATAGAAATAATCGAAATTCCATAGAGACAATCGGAATTCGTGTAGATTCAAGCGCGCTGACTACAGCAACGATAGGTCTCATGATTGAAATAAGGCGAAATCATCTATGGTTCCTATTCTTACAGTTTTAACAGCCACTTTTTTCTCAGTGATAAAATATGAGTCCGCTATCACAAACTTTTTGAAACATCGCGCATCGATGCACAATCACAGTTATATCGAAGAAAGTCCTATGTTTTGTCCTTGTCACACTCACGGTTTCTTAAGAGCACAAAATTCTAGGATATAGGCTCATCAGCACCATCACGGCATGTGTTGTACCTCGAACAATAGCTTCGATACGAAGAGAAGTTAGAATGATTGAGTGTCATGGCGGTGATACTACCATAAGAGACCGTGAGTAAGACAAGCACAAAACGTAGAACGTCTTTCGGTATAACTGTGATTGTAAATTCGCTTGTGATCTTTTAGGAATTATGTTAGAGTGAAAAGATACTTTAAGGCAAGTGGAATCTAATGGTGCAATAAAATTTGAGAAAACTGTTGGTTAACTAGCATGAATTTGCGTTCGAAAATTTGGATCTGGTAAATCCACGAGAGTGAGCGAGATAGCGCATTTGTTTGGAACTAATTCTGATCGTGACGTCATCACTAAACAGGTCTACTTAAGGTATTGAATGAGCCTCTCTTTTTTCTATACCCCTCCCGCTCTTCATCAATACCTCGTCGCTTCTTATCGATGTACCCTCGTCAAACAGATTTTGACACTTTTACGATGCCTGTCCTGAACGCTTAATGCACCGTGAAGAAATCTTGAGACCGGTGCACACTGGGCCAGTTGCGAAATTTAGCATTTCAAAAGTCCATTTTGCAACCTTGCGCGATGGAAATTTTATCACTGAAATCATGTCCTACGATACCTATTGACACAGAATATTCGTGGATTGAAGTCAGGAATGGACGAAAAGATGGTCTTATCGAGGACGAAAGGCTGGGTTACTGGGAAGACGCTGCACATGATCAGTTGCTCTGTCGACATTGTTCAATGTTTATCGTGATTTTTGAACACTTCCTCACGTGCGGAAGCTTTTTGTGCGCCATGATACGAATCGGCATAATCACGGCGAGTATTTATGCTTAAGCGTTTTTTTGAAACTCAATTTTAACCACTATTTTAGGCCACTTTATACAGGGTGTTTTTTAAGCTGGTTTTTTGTAAATTTGGAATTTTCTCGAGAGCCGGAAAAAAAAAGTCAACTTAAGTCACTCCGATAACTGAAGAAATCCATTCCTAATACCCTCAAGATTACTGTGTAAAAGTAGAAAATGGTACAATATGGTACAATTTATGTTATGATTTTTTTACCAAGGTGATGTCTTGACGATTTCGTTAAAAAATATCTGCTATTGCGTAAACATTTCAAAAGAGCTGTCCCATGAAGGGCCATTTTCGGTCCATCCGACCTCTCTGATCAATATGCTTTCTAGTAGTTGGAAAGAACACAAACTCTGAAGGACCGTCAAACACCGGCAGTCGATATCGTTTCCCGTATTCGATATATCGATGGCCTAAGTTCGATACTGGCTCACTTTCAAAAATTCGTAGCCCCTCTTAAAATAACTCAAATTTCAACATCAATGGGTCAAAAATATTCTACTGATCAATTCTAGTCAAGTTAATAGTCCACTGTACCCCAAAAAAGTGTCTAAAATTAATTTCAAGGCCTATACCGACATTTTTCGATTTTTTTAAAACGAGTTCATCCAGCTACCTGCTACCATAAGGACTAAAGGAGTGTCACAAATTCAGAAATAGATGAACCTTTCAGGAATGATAAATTTAAGTGTCAGCTTTTAGATTATAGGTAGTTTTTTTAATTTTGTCAACTGTAAGGGGGGGGGAGGGGGGGAGGTAGTAAAAGTCAAACCTTCAATGCGCTATAACTTTCAAACGAAAAAAGCTATCGACGTCAACTTTAAGCCAAAAGATGCGTCTTTTAAAGATCTTTCGATTAACGTGCTACAAATTTTGGCTAAAAGAATATTTGAGCCAGTTTTTGCCACTTTCTTATTTGTGAAATTTCCAAAAGACTATTTTTTGAGTTTGAGAAATATGTGCTATATAGATATAGAAACAAAACCTTCCGTGAAAAAAGTTGATTTTAAAAGCTTCCGAATGGTGCAAACCGCAATACCAGAAATATTTTCGTTAAAGAGTAATGGTCGCCAAAAGTTTCGAATCTATACTCTGTTCACGATAAGAAGGCGGGTGAGAATTCAGGTAGTAATGCACTATTTAGCAACAGTGTGGCTATGCTGGCTACTCCAACCCTTTGCAGTGTCCGTTGTTCTCCCGATCTCTCTCTTGGCACGGAGGATTTCCAAGAACCGACAGACTCAACCATTTACACACGTCCAGTAAAAATTGCGAACGATCAAAAATACGAAAAAACGGACGAAATTTTCGCCCTAAAGGGCCAAAACTCGGCAAAAATAGTCGACTTTGAATGTTGATGACTCTCAGAAATTCGTATTTTTCAGTCGGAATTAAATTCAGAATATTTCGTCTAATATCGAATGTATGAGAGTCATCAATATTCAAAGTCGACTATTTTTGCCGAGTTTTGGCCCTTTAGGGCGAAAATTTCGTCCGTTTTTTCGTATTTTTCACCGTTCGCAATTTTTACTGGACGTGTGTAAATTGTTGAGTCTGTCGGTTCTCGGAAATCCTCCCTGCCAAGAGAGAAGTCGGAAGAACAACGGCCACTGCGAAGGGTTGGAGTAGCCGGTATAGCCGCACTGTTGCTAAATAGTGCATTACTACCTGAATTCTCACCCGCCTTCTTATCGTGAACAGAGTATAGCCAAAAATAGGATTTGGCCTACTTTCGATTTTACAATAAAATGAAATTCTCCACCAATAATGGCTGCAAATCATTCAAACTTGGTCGTTGTGGGGTTTTTTGGGTCGTTGAATTCATTTTTGATAACAGTTTCTCCAAATTTCCAAATCCAAGATGGCTGCCATAGTCATAGTTTATAGAAATCCCATCAGAAGTCATTTTCGGGAATTTTAAGCATTAAAATCGAAAAGAGCACCGAAAATTACCCTAGAGTACATGTTTTCATCAAAAAATGTCCATACATTGCAGAGATATTATTTTTGAAATGCTAGGTTTTTGAACTGGCCCACAGTGCGGTGGAGCCCAAAGGCGAGGGACAAAGAGGGTTTCTGTGAAGGGTGTTTCCACCCCCCTCCTGCCTTGGAATTTCGACTCATAGGTTTGCACAAATGACAGGTTGCTGGACCTGTATGGAATTCTCGTTTGAAGGAATTCGACTTTGACGCTTAATAACTTATTGAAATTAACAGGAATACCAAAACTTTTACAATTTTAAGAAAATAGACGCCGAGGCCTCCTGGATTGCAGCAATAAATTAACGATTAATGAAACCAGTTTTAAGAAAATACGTTTTTAATTTTTCAAACCTTCCCGCCAAAGGTTTTGCCATAAGCAAGGCATTGGACTTATACAGGGTGTCTCAGACCACCTGGCAAGCTTTTATTGTGGCCAAACTAAGGCAAATATGAAAATTCGGTAAAACACGTGTAACGTATATCGACCCCAAAGAATTCGGGGAAAATATTTTCAGCCTCCCAAAACCACCCCTTGGGGGTTATTTAGGGGGGTGGGTACCCGTATCTCGAAAAAATCAAATGGAAAGGGTATGTTTTGACACTGGAATCTAATCCGGCATAAAAAAACAAAACTTTTTTACACTTGAGTTTTTTTTCTAAAAACCACCCTTTTTTGAGTTAGGGGTGGTTTTCCAAAAATTTAGGGGTAATCTTTGATTGACCGCTGTGACCCTCCAAATCATTGGATTTGAGAAAACTAAGAAGTTTCTGAAAGGGCAGACCAAGGGCTTTCTTTTGATGTATCACATGCCTATTTCTTGAGAAAAGGGGTACAAGGCCCCCTCACCCCAAAATTTTGGGGCTTCGGGGGGCCCTACGTAAAAATTGTCAAATGTAAAGGTATGCCTTGTGATACATCATTTGAAAGCTCTTTTAGAGACGGAAAAAATGATGCCACCAAAATTCGAAAAAACTACCCCGTTTCAAAATGGCGGCCGTTTTAAGATTTGGGGGCTCAAGGGGGGACCTTCAGAAAAATGATCCAAAATTGAACGATACATGGCTAAAAGGGTCTTGAAGAGAGAAAAATAATGGTTTAAACCGCGAGTCAAACCGACTTTTCAATCCAAAGTTACGGCCGATTGAAATTTAGGGGTAGTTGGGTTTCCCAAAAAGGCACCCCTAAATTTCAATCGGCCGTAACTTTGGATTGAAAAGTCGGTTTGACTCGCGGTTTGAACCATTATTTTTCTCTCTTTAGGACCTTTTTAGCTGTGTATCGCTCAATTTTGGGTCATTTTTCTGAAGGCCCCCCCTTGAGCCCCCAAATCTTAAAACGGCCGCCATTTTGAAACGGGGTAGTTTTTTCGAATTTTGGTGGCATCATTTTTTCCGTCTCTAAAAGAGCTTTCAAATGATGTATCACAAGGCATACCTTTACATTTGACAATTTTTACGTAGGGCCCCCCGAAGCCCCAAAATTTTGGGGTGAGGGGGCCTTGTACCCCTTTTCTCAAGAAATAGGCATGTGATACATCAAAAGAAAGCCCTTGGTCTGCCCTTTCAGAAACTTCTTAGTTTTCTCAAATCCAATGATTTGGAGGGTCACAGCGGTCAATCAAAGATTACCCCTAAATTTTTGGAAAACCACCCCTAACTCAAAAAAGGGTGGTTTTTAGAAAAAAAACTCAAGTGTAAAAAAGTTTTGTTTTTTTATGCCGGATTAGATTCCAGTGTCAAAACATACCCTTTCCATTTGATTTTTTCGAGATACGGGTACCCACCCCCCTAAATAACCCCCAAGGGGTGGTTTTGGGAGGCTGAAAATATTTTCCCCGAATTCTTTGGGGTCGATATACGTTACACGTGTTTTACCGAATTTTCATATTTGCCTTAGTTTGGCCACAATAAAAGCTTGCCAGGTGGTCTGAGACACCCTGTATATTAGATATGAAAATGAAAACAAGAAGCGCACCGTATTATACGGCACGCTTAAAATGTGGGCTAAAAGAAAAGATCGTGCAGTGAAGGGTTCGTGATCGAAATCATGTCAGGGGAAAATTTGCCCCCGTATCCAAATTGACCACATTTTTATTATTTTTATGAGGTTTCCGGCATTGGCTTTTTGAAAAATCCAATTAAAGTAATTTTTTTTTTTTTTAAATTAAAAAAAAAAAAAAAAAAAAAAAATCCCGCCATTTCTTATGGTGTCATACAGAGTTGGGCAAAAAATTATTCGGAAATTATTCGGTGTGTCCGGCAACGCCGAGTCAATCGAATTATTCGACGAATAATTCTACAATTGACCTATACCTTCCGTGTGTTTCCCTTTCCTCAGCTCAGGTAGCAAACCCAGTTTTCAGTGTTGCCGGACTCATTTCATTATTTCTGATTATTCGGTTGCCCAACTCTGGTGTCATATCACATAAAAAATAGAAAAAAGAGAATTTTGACCGAAAAAACCGTCAAATTATTTTTTTCACTATTTTTCCCATATATTTGACCACCTAGTGAATTGAAAAATCCACAATTGCTTGAGAAAAAAAAAAATCATGCAGTGAAGGGTTAAAGAAGTGCGGATTTTTCTCAGTTTAGGAATCGACCCTCGATAACGAGCAAAAGTTTGCAACAGACCCATTATTAAAGTTGCGGCAAGCGCATTTATACGCCCAGCCACGCCGCTGTCTATGGATTGAATCCTATCTGCGACGAATAATGTATAAAGCGAAAAAACAAAAAAACTTGGCAACAACTTTGTCTTGAATGTCTATTTGCGAGATACATGCGCGCCATCATTTTGGCGCGTTCAAACTGCAGATGTTTTCTTTATGTTTACAATACATAATTATCCTCTTTCGTTTAACAAACTGAACCGCCCCGGGCTCCCCGCACCTTCGCTCGCCCCATCGCATCGGCAGGCACCACTATTCACGCAATCACGTAACTGCTTTTCTTTTTGACGCGTACAAGGATTTCCTTTCTTCATAACAGTTTAAATCTTTGCTCTTTCTCGTGTCGCTATTATTTAAGCTCTTTTGAACTCTTGTCTTGCAAGGAAAACCATTCAAATGCTTTACGATCACTACGACTTACGACTTACGGGCAGAGTTCCACTATTCTTCTCTTCGCAACGGAATCAAAGTTATTGTAGTCTCTAGCGGATCCAAAAAATTATCCTTCTCTCTCTTTTCCCATTGACTCTTTTTGTTTCAGCGATGTATCGTATCGATTTGCCGTCCGAGAACCTCTGGTTTCCAAACAAACTCTGAATCAATGTGTATTTCCCATAAGCGGCGCATTTTTGAACGGAAATTTAGGCTATTAAATCAAACAATTAATGCAATCTTCTTGCGGTTATGAATTCTACGTCCTCAAAAATGCTTATTTATGCCTGGCTCCACGACTTTAACAATGGCTTGCCCATTAACTGTACAACTAGGTGCAGTCGTTTGTTCATCCCCTTGTCCTTTTACCTCTCCCACAGACGTCTCATGTGTATTAAAAGAGCTGTCCCATGAAGGGCCATTTTCGGTCCATCCGACCTCTCTGATCAATATGCTTTCTAGTAGTTGGAAAGAACACAAACTCTGAAGGACCGTCAAACACCGGCAGTCGATATCGTTTCCCGTATTCGATATATCGATGGCCTAAGTTCGATACTGGCTCACTTTCAAAAATTCGTAGCCCCTCTTAAAATAACTCAAATTTCAACATCAATGGGTCAAAAATATTCTACTGATCAATTCTAGTCAAGTTAATAGTCCACTGTACCCCAAAAAAGTGTCTAAAATTAATTTCAAGGCCTATACCGACATTTTTCGATTTTTTTAAAACGAGTTCATCCAGCTACCTGCTACCATAAGGACTAAAGGAGTGTCACAAATTCAGAAATAGATGAACCTTTCAGGAATGATAAATTTAAGTGTCAGCTTTTAGATTATAGGTAGTTTTTTTAATTTTGTCAACTGTAAGGGGGGGGGAGGGGGGGAGGTAGTAAAAGTCAAACCTTCAATGCGCTATAACTTTCAAACGAAAAAAGCTATCGACGTCAACTTTAAGCCAAAAGATGCGTCTTTTAAAGATCTTTCGATTAACGTGCTACAAATTTTGGCTAAAAGAATATTTGAGCCAGTTTTTGCCACTTTCTTATTTGTGAAATTTCCAAAAGACTATTTTTTGAGTTTGAGAAATATGTGCTATATAGATATAGAAACAAAACCTTCCGTGAAAAAAGTTGATTTTAAAAGCTTCCGAATGGTGCAAACCGCAATACCAGAAATATTTTCGTTAAAGAGTAATGGTCGCCAAAAGTTTCGAATCTATACTCTGTTCACGATAAGAAGGCGGGTGAGAATTCAGGTAGTAATGCACTATTTAGCAACAGTGTGGCTATGCTGGCTACTCCAACCCTTTGCAGTGTCCGTTGTTCTCCCGATCTCTCTCTTGGCACGGAGGATTTCCAAGAACCGACAGACTCAACCATTTACACACGTCCAGTAAAAATTGCGAACGATCAAAAATACGAAAAAACGGACGAAATTTTCGCCCTAAAGGGCCAAAACTCGGCAAAAATAGTCGACTTTGAATGTTGATGACTCTCAGAAATTCGTATTTTTCAGTCGGAATTAAATTCAGAATATTTCGTCTAATATCGAATGTATGAGAGTCATCAATATTCAAAGTCGACTATTTTTGCCGAGTTTTGGCCCTTTAGGGCGAAAATTTCGTCCGTTTTTTCGTATTTTTCACCGTTCGCAATTTTTACTGGACGTGTGTAAATTGTTGAGTCTGTCGGTTCTCGGAAATCCTCCCTGCCAAGAGAGAAGTCGGAAGAACAACGGCCACTGCGAAGGGTTGGAGTAGCCGGTATAGCCGCACTGTTGCTAAATAGTGCATTACTACCTGAATTCTCACCCGCCTTCTTATCGTGAACAGAGTATAGCCAAAAATAGGATTTGGCCTACTTTCGATTTTACAATAAAATGAAATTCTCCACCAATAATGGCTGCAAATCATTCAAACTTGGTCGTTGTGGGGTTTTTTGGGTCGTTGAATTCATTTTTGATAACAGTTTCTCCAAATTTCCAAATCCAAGATGGCTGCCATAGTCATAGTTTATAGAAATCCCATCAGAAGTCATTTTCGGGAATTTTAAGCATTAAAATCGAAAAGAGCACCGAAAATTACCCTAGAGTACATGTTTTCATCAAAAAATGTCCATACATTGCAGAGATATTATTTTTGAAATGCTAGGTTTTTGAACTGGCCCACAGTGCGGTGGAGCCCAAAGGCGAGGGACAAAGAGGGTTTCTGTGAAGGGTGTTTCCACCCCCCTCCTGCCTTGGAATTTCGACTCATAGGTTTGCACAAATGACAGGTTGCTGGACCTGTATGGAATTCTCGTTTGAAGGAATTCGACTTTGACGCTTAATAACTTATTGAAATTAACAGGAATACCAAAACTTTTACAATTTTAAGAAAATAGACGCCGAGGCCTCCTGGATTGCAGCAATAAATTAACGATTAATGAAACCAGTTTTAAGAAAATACGTTTTTAATTTTTCAAACCTTCCCGCCAAAGGTTTTGCCATAAGCAAGGCATTGGACTTATACAGGGTGTCTCAGACCACCTGGCAAGCTTTTATTGTGGCCAAACTAAGGCAAATATGAAAATTCGGTAAAACACGTGTAACGTATATCGACCCCAAAGAATTCGGGGAAAATATTTTCAGCCTCCCAAAACCACCCCTTGGGGGTTATTTAGGGGGGTGGGTACCCGTATCTCGAAAAAATCAAATGGAAAGGGTATGTTTTGACACTGGAATCTAATCCGGCATAAAAAAACAAAACTTTTTTACACTTGAGTTTTTTTTCTAAAAACCACCCTTTTTTGAGTTAGGGGTGGTTTTCCAAAAATTTAGGGGTAATCTTTGATTGACCGCTGTGACCCTCCAAATCATTGGATTTGAGAAAACTAAGAAGTTTCTGAAAGGGCAGACCAAGGGCTTTCTTTTGATGTATCACATGCCTATTTCTTGAGAAAAGGGGTACAAGGCCCCCTCACCCCAAAATTTTGGGGCTTCGGGGGGCCCTACGTAAAAATTGTCAAATGTAAAGGTATGCCTTGTGATACATCATTTGAAAGCTCTTTTAGAGACGGAAAAAATGATGCCACCAAAATTCGAAAAAACTACCCCGTTTCAAAATGGCGGCCGTTTTAAGATTTGGGGGCTCAAGGGGGGACCTTCAGAAAAATGATCCAAAATTGAACGATACATGGCTAAAAGGGTCTTGAAGAGAGAAAAATAATGGTTTAAACCGCGAGTCAAACCGACTTTTCAATCCAAAGTTACGGCCGATTGAAATTTAGGGGTAGTTGGGTTTCCCAAAAAGGCACCCCTAAATTTCAATCGGCCGTAACTTTGGATTGAAAAGTCGGTTTGACTCGCGGTTTGAACCATTATTTTTCTCTCTTTAGGACCTTTTTAGCTGTGTATCGCTCAATTTTGGGTCATTTTTCTGAAGGCCCCCCCTTGAGCCCCCAAATCTTAAAACGGCCGCCATTTTGAAACGGGGTAGTTTTTTCGAATTTTGGTGGCATCATTTTTTCCGTCTCTAAAAGAGCTTTCAAATGATGTATCACAAGGCATACCTTTACATTTGACAATTTTTACGTAGGGCCCCCCGAAGCCCCAAAATTTTGGGGTGAGGGGGCCTTGTACCCCTTTTCTCAAGAAATAGGCATGTGATACATCAAAAGAAAGCCCTTGGTCTGCCCTTTCAGAAACTTCTTAGTTTTCTCAAATCCAATGATTTGGAGGGTCACAGCGGTCAATCAAAGATTACCCCTAAATTTTTGGAAAACCACCCCTAACTCAAAAAAGGGTGGTTTTTAGAAAAAAAACTCAAGTGTAAAAAAGTTTTGTTTTTTTATGCCGGATTAGATTCCAGTGTCAAAACATACCCTTTCCATTTGATTTTTTCGAGATACGGGTACCCACCCCCCTAAATAACCCCCAAGGGGTGGTTTTGGGAGGCTGAAAATATTTTCCCCGAATTCTTTGGGGTCGATATACGTTACACGTGTTTTACCGAATTTTCATATTTGCCTTAGTTTGGCCACAATAAAAGCTTGCCAGGTGGTCTGAGACACCCTGTATATTAGATATGAAAATGAAAACAAGAAGCGCACCGTATATATACGGCACGCTTAAAATGTGGGCTAAAAGAAAAGATCGTGCAGTGAAGGGTTCGTGATCGAAATCATGTCAGGGGAAAATTTGCCCCCGTATCCAAATTGACCACATTTTTATTATTTTTATGAGGTTTCCGGCATTGGCTTTTTGAAAAATCCAATTAAAGTAATTTTTTTTTTTTTTAAATTAAAAAAAAAAAAAAAAAAAAAAAAATCCCGCCATTTCTTATGGTGTCATACAGAGTTGGGCAAAAAATTATTCGGAAATTATTCGGTGTGTCCGGCAACGCCGAGTCAATCGAATTATTCGACGAATAATTCTACAATTGACCTATACCTTCCGTGTGTTTCCCTTTCCTCAGCTCAGGTAGCAAACCCAGTTTTCAGTGTTGCCGGACTCATTTCATTATTTCTGATTATTCGGTTGCCCAACTCTGGTGTCATATCACATAAAAAATAGAAAAAAGAGAATTTTGACCGAAAAAACCGTCAAATTATTTTTTTCACTATTTTTCCCATATATTTGACCACCTAGTGAATTGAAAAATCCACAATTGCTTGAGAAAAAAAAAAATCATGCAGTGAAGGGTTAAAGAAGTGCGGATTTTTCTCAGTTTAGGAATCGACCCTCGATAACGAGCAAAAGTTTGCAACAGACCCATTATTAAAGTTGCGGCAAGCGCATTTATACGCCCAGCCACGCCGCTGTCTATGGATTGAATCCTATCTGCGACGAATAATGTATAAAGCGAAAAAACAAAAAAACTTGGCAACAACTTTGTCTTGAATGTCTATTTGCGAGATACATGCGCGCCATCATTTTGGCGCGTTCAAACTGCAGATGTTTTCTTTATGTTTACAATACATAATTATCCTCTTTCGTTTAACAAACTGAACCGCCCCGGGCTCCCCGCACCTTCGCTCGCCCCATCGCATCGGCAGGCACCACTATTCACGCAATCACGTAACTGCTTTTCTTTTTGACGCGTACAAGGATTTCCTTTCTTCATAACAGTTTAAATCTTTGCTCTTTCTCGTGTCGCTATTATTTAAGCTCTTTTGAACTCTTGTCTTGCAAGGAAAACCATTCAAATGCTTTACGATCACTACGACTTACGACTTACGGGCAGAGTTCCACTATTCTTCTCTTCGCAACGGAATCAAAGTTATTGTAGTCTCTAGCGGATCCAAAAAATTATCCTTCTCTCTCTTTTCCCATTGACTCTTTTTGTTTCAGCGATGTATCGTATCGATTTGCCGTCCGAGAACCTCTGGTTTCCAAACAAACTCTGAATCAATGTGTATTTCCCATAAGCGGCGCATTTTTGAACGGAAATTTAGGCTATTAAATCAAACAATTAATGCAATCTTCTTGCGGTTATGAATTCTACGTCCTCAAAAATGCTTATTTATGCCTGGCTCCACGACTTTAACAATGGCTTGCCCATTAACTGTACAACTAGGTGCAGTCGTTTGTTCATCCCCTTGTCCTTTTACCTCTCCCACAGACGTCTCATGTGTATTAAAATACCTCAATTATTATTCCAACTTGATTTTTAACAATATTTCTGCGGAAAGCATTTCTTAACACTATCTCAACTATTTGTGTTCATACATCACGTCTCGTTAGTGATAACTCTCTTCAAAACGATTAAATATTCAATCTGAAGAGGTTTATCACTCTTATAAGATTAGTTTTCGCTCTCCTGAAAAGTTGCAAAAATCGACCTACGCTTATTAACCCTTTCAGACCCCGAGTCTATTCCAATGGACATTAGTGGTGGATCCAGAAAAATGTTCAGGGGGTGGAAAATCCTGTGAAATTTTGAAATTTGAAGCGTCTTTGGAAGCAATTTCGGGCTATTTTCTATTGAAAAAAGGCAACATTTGAGGCTTCTGGGGGGACGTGCCCCCCCCGGATCCGCCACTGTAATGCCTGTAATGCAATTACAAATAAGCCCGGTATTACGACCTCTGGTTAGGTGATAGTTTGGTTGTGGTTTGAGCTCTAACTTCAGGTATTCAAGGAGTGGCGTTTTACGACCTCTTGTCATCTTCTGGTTAGAGGTTGAGCCTCCTTTGTTCTCATCTTTTAACCAGTAGTTCGGCTGCCGACCGAATTGCCTTGTGGTTGAGTCAAACTATTGATTGAACAAACCAAGGTTCGTAATACTGGGCCTTAGTATTATAGAAAGCATAAACATACAATATGTGCATCAATTTAGGTGAGGAAACAGCTCTAAGATCAATCATGTAGGTCAAAAATCCGATTCTCAATACTAAAAATGTTAGGTGTGAAAGGGTTAAATACGTCAGATGGAAGACAAGTTGATTTATTTATCTATCGCCCTAGTAAAAATAAACCTCAAAAATCACGTTCCAATTACCATCAAAACCCTCAAGAAACTTGAGGTTACCCTCAAAAATCATGTTCCAATTACCCTCAAAACCTTCAAGAATCTTGAGATTACCCTCAAAATTCTTGAGGGTTTTGACTAGTTTTTAGGGTAATTGGAACATAATTTCTGAGAGCTTGAGGTTTATTTCTACAAGGGATCTTTCCTCCGAGGCCTTTAATTTGATTCTCTCGTCTCTTGTTTCTTTTCTTTTTATGACCTTGGTTTTATTGTTTTGTTTGTTTTGTTTCCATTTCAGAGCCGAGAGAGCCCGGCTCGCCGACCCGGCATTTGAGCAACGCGGCCCTCTGCCTGGACTCGGACGGCGCCGACACAGGGAGCAGTAGTAGCGGGAGCACTCGCTCCCATTCCCACCTCCTCTACTCATCTCACCGGACGCATCGGGGAGGACGAGTCACTCCGCCGGCAACAACGATACCCCGATTCAGAAAGTATTGCATCGACGACTTCAATTTCCTCAAGCTCCTAGGCAAAGGAAGCTTCGGAAAGGTTGGTCGCACATATTTCAATCCCCCCCGCCTTACAATCAACGAGCTTTAGCGATAGAGAGGCTAATACGTGTTATAAGTTCTATCTCAGAGAGTGACAGCATGACCGATTTTTTAACCTTAATTTGAAAATTGCAACTAATCCAGTGAAAAGTGATTTTAAACAAAACTGCAAGTGCTTAAGGTCATTCCAGGCGAAACTTTTCCAGATTTCAATCCGATGGATAGCGCCACTTGTCGCTTTTTGAAAAAGTCGTGTTTTTGGCGTTTTAAAATGAAACCATTGATAATCCCTGGTAAAAGTTTTTCATTGGTGACCAGTAAAACGGTTCCAATTCTCCAGTGACCAATGAATTTTTCATTGGTGACCAATGTAATTTCATTGGTCACCAATGTAATTTCATTGGTCACCAATGAAAAATTCATTGGTCACTGGAGAATTGGAACCGTTTTACTGGTCACCAATGAAAAACTTTTACCAGGGAAAACACAAAATCCAATAACGTCAGCACCCGCACACATTTTTTATGGATTTTTTGTGCCCAAAATTGGTTTAAAATTAAAACCGTAAATGATGAAATTCGTTTCGCCATAAGCTTAGTGAGTGAGAGTGAGCGCGAGTGATGACACGTCTATCTGCCTCACTCGCACTCATCGCGACTTACGGGAAGTTTCGTATTTCATAATTTCCGGCTTTATTTTTGAGTGTTTTAGCCTGAAATTTTCAGGGTATCTTCCTGAAGTATGCTCGCAGGTGCTGACGTTCCTCAAATTTGTGTTATTTAGCGTGAATTCGTCGAATTTAGCAAAAAACTGTTGACTTTTTGAGCAGCAGCGCGACGTGGTATCCACAGTTGGAACTAATCGACCCTGGAATCATCTTCAGAGTGGCTATCTGGGCACAGGATTCTAATAAAACTATTAGAGAAAAGGTCAGAAAAGTTTGCCTATTTCTGTTTAGTGTCAGTTTCTTTATCGAGCAAATCCTTCCAGAAGAAACAGTTATTTCGATTTCTGTGTCCAGCTAGCCACATTAAACCCTTGCACTTTCGTTTATAACCAATTTCAAATGCATTTGTTACATTTTTTTTTTTTTTTTTTTTTTTTTTTTTTTTTTAAATTTATAAAGGTTAAAAAAAGTGAGGCAAACAAACCGAGCCTGTCCAATGTCCATAAGAGATTTCGATCATGGCTGCCTCAACATAATGTCCCACAAATCCTCTCCATCGCTATAGCTGATTCCGATCCATCGATCATGACCTCACGTAAAAAATTGGATCCAAACAAATGCTCCATCTCACTCGCTCTCGTGGGTTTTTCCTAAAGGAAACAGGGTCAAAATTTTGAATATCAAATTTGTGTTGGAAAGCAACAAGTTCTCTCAGATTTTATTACAGCATTGAAATCCACGCACCTGAAAGTATATTAACAGTTCAACAACATTTTCGAAACATCACGCATTATTTTACAAGCACTGTTATTTCGAGGGAAGTCCTACGTTTTGTCCTTGTCTCACTCACATTTTTCCTATGGGCGCAAAATCCTAGGATATTGGCTCATCTCAGTAGCGTAACTAGAAATCATTCTATCTCTCTCGTTTTACTCATCTAAATGTACAGGTAGAATAAGGATACGAAGAGGGGATTGATCCCCATTTCCTATCCTTTTCTAACTTACACATTTTAATGGACAAAGTGAGAGAAATGTAATTTCTAGTTACGCCACTGGCTCATCTGCACCATCACACCACGTGTTTTACCTCGAGGAAGCTTCAATTCAAAGAGAGGTTAGAATGATTGAGTGTCATGGCGGTGATACGCCCATAAGAGACTGTGAGTAAGAGAAGGACAAAACATTGGACATCTTCCGATATAATTATGATTGTTAATTCACTTGTTAGCTTTCATGAATTTTGTCGGAGGGATAATGTACTTTAAGGCACGTGGAATCTAAAGATGCAATATAATCTGAGAAAAATTGGTTGTTTACTTGCGTGAATTCGCAGTCGAAAATTGGGATCTAATTTTTTAAGGGTAAATTCACAAGAGTGAGCGAGATAGAGCATTTGTTTGGATCCAATTTTGATCATGACGTCATCACTAAACACAGGTCTCTATGAGAACCACTTGGGTTATGAAAAATAAAAGAAATAAAACGAAAACAAATAAATATCTATTATCCAATCTTGAGTTAAATAGAAAACTTACTCATAGCATAGCCATAGGCTTTTCGATACTCAGCACTTACAATGCGGATCGATCTCTTTTTTACGTGCTATTTCCCCGGAGACCCATCAGTGGCGCCCTCATTCGGAAAAAAGTAACACTGCCCTATACTGACAGGCGGTCTAGCCTTAGTTTACTTCAAAACATATTGTTTTTTTAAATGTTTCTACTCCAGTTATCGAACAATGCTCCACGTCCAAATTTACGAGGCAGCTTCAAATTTTTGCTGCAGACGATTTAATGGTCACTTCAGTTGTAATAACTTAAAAAAATAACGATTGTAACGAGTACTTTCGTTCGCTTACTAAAGAACACAACATTTCAGACCCTTGCACCTGCCCCACTCGTTCACGGTAAGAGGACCTTTCACTGACACCAAAAAGTGTCGTAGAAATTGCATCATAAAAATGCCTCCCGGCAGGCCGGTAAGACGAAGTAGATTCCATGCTTGGTTAAATCATTTTTTCACAAATTTAAATATAGGTAATCATTTTTGTTGAATTTTTCTCTGAATTTTTCTTTTTTATTTAATCAGCTGCTCAAAATCCAAATATTATTGTGAAAAAGATTATATTACCAATAGAGAAATGTGTAATCTTTACAATGCAAGTGAGAAATAAAAGCTAGGTTATATAAGTTTTTCACAAATTTCAATAAATAGGTTATGTTATGATTTTCTTTGAATTATTCAATTTTCTTTTTTTTTATCAGCTGTTCAACATTTAAATAAAAATGACCATGAGAAAAAGGTTATAGTACAAAGATTGAAAAATGTGTAATCTTTGTAACGGTAATGAGGAATAAATCTGAATAAGAGCAGCTGATAAAACAAGAAAATAAATAAATAACGTACCTAAGCAACAGTGTACGTGTAAAACAAAGAAAGAGCAATTATACCAATACGCCATCCTTGTCTTTCACTTGTAAAATCCCATAAGAAACTAAATAGCTCGTAAAACACGTAAAACACAAGGAAAATTCAAGGCAAAGAGCATATGAACTAAAAACATCCTTAACGATATATACTAAAATTTTTGAAACAAAAAAACAATTTCTTCATATAAAAACACTGCCAAAAAACCCGAAAAACACATCGCTATAACTCGCTTACAACGCAAAACACAAAAAAATGACTCGAGTAAAAAAGTTGCGTAACAAAACGGCCAACATAAATTTTCCCAAAAAAACGCACAATACAAACACTCCTAAAAACAAACCTCAAAAACACATTTTACGACTCAAACACGGCCCATAGCGCGAAAACTAACAATCGGATTTACACCATCTTCGAACTCATCCAAGAAATAAACCCAACAATTAGTTGAGAAAAATTTCAAGAACAAAAACCAAAAATTACGAACAGGATCGTGGGACATAAAAACGGTAAAACTGGCTGAAACATACATATATATATATATATATATATATATATATATATATATATATATATATATATATATATATATATATATATATATATATATATATATATATATATATATATATATATATATATATATATATATATATATATATATATATATATATATATATATATATATAATAAAACACAAAAAAATGGCCAAAAAATAAATGATGAATACCTTTAGAGTTGGTCAGACTCTAAAGTTTGGAGAAACAACAAAGCCAAAAAAGAAAAAAATAACATTAAAAAATAATGTAAGTACGTGTAAAAAACACAGGGGGGAGAGAGTTCAGCTCAGGCAGGTGCAACAGAAATGCATGAGCGAGGACAGCGTTTCGAGAGCGCCACGACCGGTTTCGTCGTTGTTACGACTCATCAGGTGGGCTTACTCGAAGCTGCCTCTACTCAATGCTTTTCGCACACAGCAAGTCGTCGAAACGACACTGCTGACATGACGCGAGAAGCAAATGCTCCCGCGCCATCTACCATAGAAGCTGAGGTATTCATCATTTATTTTTTGGCCATTTTTTTGTGTTTTATTACGTATAGTCACTGCGGAGATGGTGCTTTTTTCCCGTTCGGGAGCCGGCGGCTGTTTGTAGAACGCGTTCGCTTCTCTAGCCGTCCGGTTTTATCTTTTTCTCGGGTCTTGCTTTTTTCATCTGAGAGTTGTTCAGCTTCTATGGTAGATGGCGCGGGAGCATTTGCTTCTCGCGTCATGTCAGCAGTGTCGTTTCGACGACTTGCTGTGTGCGAAAAGCATTGAGTAGAGGCAGCTTCGAGTAAGCCCACCTGATGAGTCGTAACAACGACGAAACCGGTCGTGGCGCTCTCGAAACGCTGTCCTCGCTCATGCATTTCTGTTGCACCTGCCTGAGCTGAGCTCTCTCCCCCCTGTGTTTTTTACACGTACTTACATTATTTTTTAATGTTATTTTTTTCTTTTTTGGCTTTGTTGTTTCTCCAAACTTTAGAGTCTGACCAACTCTAAAGGTATTCATCATTTATTTTTTGGCCATTTTTTTTGTTTTTTATATATATATATATATATATATATATATATATATATATATATATATATATATATATATATATATATATATATATATATATATATATATATATATATATATATATATCTATATATATATATATATATATATATATATATATATATATATATATATATATAAAAGATGAATACCTTTAGAGTTGGTCAGACTCTAAAGTTTGGAGAAACAACAAAGCCAAAAAAGAAAAAATAACATTAAAAAATAATAATGTAAGTACGTGTAAAAAACACAGGGGGAGAGAGTTCAGCTCAGGCAGGTGCAACAGAAATGCATGAGCGAGGACAGCGTTTCGAGAGCGCCACGACCGGTTTGTTGACCGGTTGTTTTATTATATATATATATATATATATATATATATATATATATATATATATATATATATATATATATATATATATATATATATATATATATATATATATATATATATATATATATATATATATATATATATATTATATATATATATATATATATATATATATATATACACACACACACACAATTTTCAACGAGTGGTATTTTCTCACTCAGGGGACCATGAAACGTGCTCATTTGATAAAATTTCCCGAAAAATCCAACATCGCACCCTCCGCAATAAGTAGATTCATGGAATCTACTTAAAACGTCCAAAACTACCAAGTAAATGAATATTTCGGTGAAAGGCGTTTCTTTCAACGATTTCTACGATAACGGATCATTTTATTATTGAATTGAAATTACATGGCTTTTCAGAAGATTGTAAGAAATTAAGAAAATCAGAAGATTATACTCGTTATTCTCATCTACTGTCGATAAAACATTTTTTCAGTCCTCATTCCGAAGAAACACGATTATTCTATGAAAACACTTACAATATAAGTTTTCGTAGGGCGCCTTCAACGTATCGTATAGGCAATTTCAACTCCCCCGGGTACGAACAGTTAACTATACCTTCCCTATGTAAACAGAAGAGAAGCGTTCTTTTGAACCATATAACCTGGCCTTTAGCGGGTTGAGTTAGGACTTTGAAAATCTGTGTTCGTTTTATCACCCTCGTTAAATCTTTGCAAATGCGTAACGTGCTAGTTTGCAATATTGTATTTTGTCCATTTCAACGCACCAAAAAGGTCGAATTCGAGGTGGTTCATTGCACAGTCAGTATTTCGATCTTTCTCATGAGTTTATAGATGGCCAAGATGCTGTGTTGCCAGATCTAACGCAACGCAGCGCCTATGGATCTACGATACTCGAGTATAACGAAGGTGGTATACGATTGGTATAAGTGAGGATAATATAGTATTTTTTGCCTGTCCTCTTTGCAAAGGTGCTGCTGGCAGAGCTGAAAGGTACAACTTACTATTACGCCGTAAAATGCTTGAAAAAGGACGTGGTCCTTGAGGATGACGACGTGGAATGCACTTTAATAGAGCGAAAAGTCCTTACTCTGGGGACGAAGCACCCTTATCTGTGTCATTTGTTCTGCACCTTCCAGACAGAGGTTAGTTTTTGAATATGTTACATTAGTCTCTTATAAATAGAGAGAAAAATATACAAGGTGTGATTGAAACACAAAAAAAAAAAATAATAATAAATAAATAAATAAACGGGTTTTGTCACCTCGGTTTAATGTCATTACCTGTCAAAAGTGAGACTCTGGTTAAATACACAGCGACACTTATTGAGGATTTGACTTTAAAGGGTTACAGTTTCTTTCTGAAAGCATTAATCGAAAGGGGTGTACTCAGAGGATTTGCGTCTCGCAAGTTGCTTCTTAATGCTAGTGAATGTTGTGTTTTTTATAAAGAAAATGAAAGTACTTGATGAGCTGAGAACAAAGATGGCTTTGGTCTCTAATTGTTTCCCATTGTGCCGGAGATGTGATTTTAGCCCAAAATACATTGTTTTAAATGGGAATTCCGCGTAGTGACGTCACTACGCTCACGATTTTTTACAACTTTATACCAGTGTATCTCCAAAACCGGGGCACTGGGGGGGGGGACAAAGGCACCATTGTTCTCAGCTCATCAAGTTCTATCATTTTCTTCATAAAAAACTTAAAGTTTCAAACCCTTGCAACTGCCCCATTTACATCGCAAAAAAACCATTTTAAATTTGTTTTCGTCTGGTTTTTTCTTTCCTTTTCTTCTTTCTTAATTGTACTTAGGATAGAGGGAGGGCTTCTTTTACGAGTCTCTTTAAATTGACAGTAAGATTGATTGTACGTAAATTACTGACTTTACGTGTCGAAACGCGTTGGACTAAGAAATATAGGACAAAAAACTGAATGGGCCATGGACGAAAAATATTGGACCAAAAGTTCTGTAACCGTTTACAAGTGTACTTTCTCTCGAGTGTTTACTATTTACGATTTGCCACCGTAGCAGAATGCAGACGGCTCCCTCATACTTTGTAACCATCCGATATTGAAATTGCTATTGATATATTAATAGTGCTATCGATAGATCGATAGCTAATGCAATATCGAAACTATCGATACAATTGATAGCCTGCACCTGAATACGTGAACGGCAAATGTATAATTACACTTTTTAAATGCCCAAAAATCTGGACCAACATTTTATCAATCTATATTTTCAATTGATTAAATGACCTCTTTTTTCTCAGTCACATCTATTTTTCGTTATGGAGTATTTAAACGGCGGAGATCTCATGTTCCACATTCAACAAACGGGCTGTTTCGACGAGGGTCGAGCTCGATTTTATGCCGCAGAAATCACCTCTGGACTTAAATTTTTACACAAAAAGGGCATTGTTTACAGGTGAGTAGAAAATGGTTCAACAATTTCGAAAATCTCAAAAAAAAACGTAATTGTTCAAATTAAACTGTACGTGCTCAAATTAATTTCGAAAATAAAGTCGTGATGGTGAAAGTCAACTTCAGAGAGAAAGTTTTTGTGTTTAATTTCAAGTAACGACTTGTTTATCTGTGCTATCGCGCATTCTGAGTCCATATGCTTGGTTTTCTTGCCTCTTACTTTTGAATCTTAAATCGAAAATTGTGATTAATATGGTTGAAACTGGAACCAAACAAAAGCACACGTGTTTTTGAGTGGCTATCAGGGTAGCATGCTATCATACTAGCATACGCAAAATTTTAATACGACGATTTAGATGAAAAGAGTTTGCGCTTTTTTACGTTGAGAGTCAGTTTTTTCATTGCGTAAATTCTTCGAATAGAAATAGTTGTATCAATTTCTGCGTCTAATGTCAATTTAAAACATCTTCGCCGTGATTTCAAACTGATCTGTTCCAACTTTTAATTCAGGAGCTATTTTAACTTCCCAAACAAGGGAGGAACTTTCCAAGGGTTTTTATTTTTTATTTTTTTTTATCCAAGGTGGCAAACAAACTGAGCCCATATGAAGTATATCCCCAAAAGATCTTCAACATGGCTGACTCCGTTGGGTCTTCAAAATGAAAACCTAGAAATCCTCTTTATAAATTTAAAAGGTTGTTGCTTCTATCTAAGGAATCATCCTCTAATGGATTCGTTACAATTTTTTTCTTTCTTTTTTTCAGAGATTTGAAACTAGACAACGTATTGCTAGATTTTGACGGTCACGTACGCATTGCAGATTTCGGAATGTGCAAACTCCAAATATACCTGGATAGAACTGCGGATACGTTTTGTGGAACGCCAGACTACATGGCACCAGAGGTATTTAGAATATTCTGAGAGGGGGGGGGATTATTGTCAAAATCCATTCGAATGGAATAGTGGAGTCTCGAGTTATTTGGCAACCATGTAATTTTTCCGTTTTAGCGTATAGATGAAACAATTAATTAGTTGAGACAGCAGACAAGCTCCTGGAGATGTGATTGTTTTTCGTTCATTGTTCACGTTTAAAAGAGGGAAAAACCACTTCTGCAAAATGACACGAGCCATGAGCCACCTCTGATATGAAATCATAGACTCGCCATTTAACCATATTATAGGTTATGTGGGTTGTCAGCTTTTCTCTAGATCTAGCGATGGAAAGGGAGCAGCAAAGTGAGGGAATTGCAAATGGGGAAGGGGGCGAAAAAATCACATTAAAATAATCACACAAAATTAAAGCTGTAAACTTACTGTGACAAATATGCAGGAATGAAAAATTAGCGAAGGAAAAATTTTGCATAGCCATGTGTGAAGTGGCCCCAGTTTCAAAAGATATGAAAACCCGTGAGTCATGGTGACATCACCTTTTTGCCCATGTTGCATAGTCATGTGTTGCCAGTGAAGCGGCCGTTTAGAATTGGTGCCGCGCAACGGACTAATTTCTTGATTTTCCGTGGCTCCGTAGCGCGTTTAGTTTTGATATTTTTAAAATAATGGTCTGATGCTTTTTCGTAGGTAAAATGCATAAGTATTGACTCTTATACATAATTGTTCAACGCTGGCAAGCTAGGGGCTGTATTATCTTTCCGTTGCTTAGACAAATTGGCTCCCGTAAGGAACCGTGGTTTCGAAATCCTAGTCACTTGATAAATGACTAGTGACCAGTATTTAATAAGTATAATTAGCTCAGATAAACCTTCAAACACAACATAAAATGCGGCAAGGGGAAATAGTGGTTCAAATATAATTTCTTAGAACTGTAATAAAAATGGAAATATCTCCTAAAAGTATCGAAACACTGCATTTAAATATATTTTCGCGAGGTCTGGTTGGTGTATTTTTAACAGCTTTCAAAAATACGGTCTTCGTATTTCGTGAGAAGCGTAAGACACAAATAAAATCTTAGGATTTTGGAGTTAACAAAGTGGTTTTTTCACATCTGATTCACGTGATCACTCAAGTACCTAGTGTGCATATACAATAAACATGCATTGTGTGTGCATTGCACACTTCAAAAAAAAAAAAAAAAAAAAATCTGATGATCGGTTTCGTTTACTACGTTACAGATTATCAAAGGACTGAAATACAACTGGTGCGTAGATTGGTGGTCTTTTGGTATCCTACTGTACGAGATGCTGATTGGTCAGTCACCATTCAGTGGGTGTGATGAAGACGATCTCTTTTGGTCAATCTGCAACGAGCAACCTCAGTACCCACGCTATTTGTCGGTTGAAGCCAAGAAAATTCTTCAAGAGGTAAGACAGCTAGACGGCATTTCTCCGTGATTCTCATTTTGCCCAAAGCTGATGAATTACGTTGTAACAATAGTAATCTAATGTTAAGTGGCATGAAAATCTTCCTAAAACCCTATGAACAAGATTCATTCGCATATTAGACGTTTCGATCAACCTTAAGAGAGAAATTGGGAGTTAACGACAGCTAGTCGGCATTTATTATCCGTAAGCTTCAATGTTAAAAAAAATCGCCTCTCTCTTAGGCAAAGCCGCCGCAGTGCAAACATAGGGGTCGGCGTTTCCGGTGAATTGCTACAGGACTGACAGCTGTTTACTTAGATCACAGTGCAAAAAATCAAATTGCTTAGAAACGGGTATGCAACTTTGCCGGACCCCCCGCCCCCCAAATATTATCCTATTAATTGTATCCTATTTTGTTGTCTTTGTAGCTTTTAGAAAAAGATGCGATCAAGCGATTGGGCTCCGTAGAAACGAACTCGTGCGGCGATGTTCAAGATCACGTGTTCTTCAGAGGTCTAGACTGGGATAAACTAGAGAGGCGAGAATTGGCGCCTCCGTACAAACCTAGAGTGGTAAGTTTGATGTGGATATTTCGAGTATTCTCTTTTGTCAGCCATGCAATTGGTCGGTTGCTCTGCCTTCAAATTCCACTGTCGATGGTTCATTCTTAAAGAAAATCACAGGAAACTGAACGGACCACACGCGTTTTTCAATCCATTGCAATCCATCGAGTATCAATCAATAACCAATATCTATCCATTTAAAAAAAAAAAAAAAAAAAAAAAAAAAAAAAAAAAACTTTAATAGAACAACGACGCGAAATTGAAGCAATCTCCGGAAAAATGGCCCTTAAAACATCAGGCGCGCTCTTCCAAATAAATAAGCCACACAATCTCATGAAAATTATCTCAGATGAGCACACCTATGATTTTATGAACCCATTTTCCAAAGAAGGGCCCATGAAACATCAGATGCACGCTTCCAAGAAAATGAACCTTACAATCTTATGAGAATTTACTCAGATGAGCACACCTTATGATTTTAGGAGCCCACTTTCCGCGGCAGAAGAGCCTGTAAGACATCTGAGGGTTGATTCTGCTCATTTTACGAGACGAGACGAGATGACTCCGAGTCGTCTCGCCCTATCTCTTTGCATGAGATAGAGTCGTTTATCACGCGTCTATCTCTTGTCGTCTCGTACAAGATAGACAGGGAGAATCATCCTACAGGTGTGCTATATCAAAATAGTAGGTCTTACAATCTCATTATAAGGGATGAAAACATGGATAAAAATGACATTGTAACTTTCAAGTGTTTAAAAGGGGGAATGAGAATATGTGCCTCAATGGTACTATGACTTTCAAAAGAAAGTACCCTGATCGAAATTTTTACTGTTTTTGACCTTAATTTTCAATGAAACTTTCGTTTTTTTGTGACGTACTTTAAAAGAGGCGTTCTGATTAGTCCTTAAAACCGTGAAAACAGCATAATTTTTAAAGGTTGCCAAGATTTAAAAGCGTACAATTTTTGAACAGGGTATTTTCTTTGGAAGGTCATAGTACCACGATGCAGTAAAGGGTCTTGAACTCAAACCTTAATGCGAGCTTCTTGCGATTATGAATTCTGAGATTTCCTCGGCCATTTCTATATGAATCAACCCTCAATGGTGGAATCTAGAGGCAGTACAAGTGTACAGGTGGTGCGCTCAACTAAGACAGCGTACTTGTTAATATTATTTGTAGATAATTAATGTTTGATTGATTACTATCGCACGCCGACTTTTCGCACGCCAGAGAGAAGAATGTTGAATGATGATACGTTGCATTATAGAGTGAAAATACTTTTCACACTCAAAAATATAAATATAAATAAATAAAAATAAAAATGCACGTTGAATGAACAGCTAACACAGAAATGAGATGTCATGGCGGGAGACGCTGAGATGGTAACCATACCGTTTGATAACAATCCTTCAAACTGCTGCATATCATTTAATCTCTCCAATCATTTAATCATAATCAGTGGAAGTACATAGGTCAACCCAAAAATCCAAACTGGCGCTATAATTCAAAAACCAAGGAATCGATTAAGCTAATCTTGATTTCATAAAAAAAGCAATCGATTGAGACCAAGCTCAATTTATTTTTGACTAAGTTATGGTATTTTGAAAATCGCTCACGATTTTTTTAATATTTTTTTTCTTCTTAAAATAAGCCCATGAGACTTTTCCGATTTTCAGTTTTCAAAAAAAAAAATACATTGCAACATCTAACACAACTTTAGGGGTTACTGGAAGGGAACTTTGAGAAAGAAAGAGATGTTTCTAAAGGCTCAGAAGTGGAATTGAGGATTGAATTTTGTACATTTTTGTAAGAATAAATATTTGTTGAAATAAAAAGAAAGAGAGATAAAAAACCTAGGAGATTTTCTTACTCTCTATTTTCAAAATGATATAATCTAGTCAATTTTCGTTCAAATACTTGATCTTGTTCCCAATCGATTGCCATTCACTGTATTTTTCTAATGAAACCAATATTAGCTCAACTAATTGCTTCGTTTTTTAATTACATCACCAGTCAAGCGGGCCGATCATTTACTTTATCGTTAAACTGATCGTTAAGACTGTTTATGAGTGATTCTATTGGTCGAATATTGTAAAACTTAGCCGTTGCTATGGTAACCATCGTTATAGTGTCCGTTTTTTAAAGGTTACTCGTGAATAGCCGTTATAAAACGAGACTCTTAACGATGGTTACCATAGCAACAGCCAAGTTTTACAATTTTCAACCAAAAGCATCACTCGTAGACGGTTTTAACGATCTGTTTAACGATAAAGTAAATGATCAGCTCGCGGGTCTTTTTGGGACAGCTTTTGTACATTATTTTTTAATTAGATTTTTTTTTTTTTTTTTTTTTTTTTTTTTTTATTATTATTACTTTAAAAACTTGTATTATAATTACTATTAACAATCAGCTATTGACAATTCAAGAGAAAAATTAGGTCATTTTTATAATCACATGAGTAGAGTATAGTACTCTCCATTTAAGAGTACCAATTTTTTACAACTGCCCATACTGAGCATATGCTCGGATTCTAAGAAACTGCATGTTTTTGTCGAATGTTTACCCGATCAATGTTTTACTCCATTCCGACAGACGCACCCACTGGACGTCCATTACTTCGACAAAGCTTTCACCCAAGAGCGGCCAAAACTGACGCCGATAGATCGCGCTATCCTCCAATCCATGGATCAAACCCAGTTCCAAGGTTTCAGCTACACGAATCCCAATGCGACCACGGACGGATGATTCAGAAGCGCAAAGCCCAAGAAACCATAGATCGGTCACGTGTCTCTAAGACGCTTTCTTGCGCATGAGCAGTTTCGCGCAATGCATGACGGGAAAGTCAGAGATTAATAGTCTCTCTCGCCTCTCCAGCTGAGCGTATCGAGGAAGGTCACAGAACCACCACGCCGCGGTCTGAGATCGTCAACAGATGGCCAAAAATCAGAAAATGAATTTCTCATCTCTTTATAATTTACAAACTCTCAAGACCAATTTTAACCACAGAAAACTCTTTGAACAAGTAATTAACCCATTACAGACCAAGTTAGTTCAAAAGAACGCCACTCCTCCATGTATGTGGAGAAGGTAGTTAACTGTTCGTACTCGAGAGAGTTAGAATTGCCTATACGACGAATTGAAAGCAACCGAACGAAGCCTTATCTTGTAAGAGTTTTTAGCGATAATTGAGTTTATCCGAAATGAGGACTGAAAAATGTAAAATAGAACTTGAAGAGAAAAACGTGTATACTCGAGCTTTGTTCATAAAGGGTTAACATCTAGAAATATCATTAGAAAGTTTTTAAGTTGGTACAGCCAAAAAGGTCGAAAACGATAATAGTTTATGATTTCTTTTTCACTGACTTTTGGCCACTTTTTTTCGATCTCAGACCAAAATGCGCCGTTTGAGCGTCAGCGGTTTTTCAATGAAAGTATTGGCATATTGAAACTAGAACCGTCCCTCTTTCGCCCATTTGATAAATTTGTCAGTAGAGGGCTGGTCTAGTGTTTAAGTCACGTGATAATCCCTTCATTCTATAATTTTCTGAAGAAAGAAAGAAAATTAAGCGTTATTGAGAGCAAAGAGAGAAAAGAAAAATTCCTGTCCTTTCACCGCCGACGGAGAAGCCATTATTTGCATGCCTCAAATGAAACCTCATGAATACCAGTAATTACTTGAGAAGAGCAAGGAATCTCAACTAATTTAGTGCGTCTAAAAGCGTTGGCTTACTAGGTCCACTTTTTTCCGGCAGAAGTTTTCTTGAAAAGGATCCCGATAGTTCTTGTTTTCAAAAGTAATTAAAAGTAAAAGAAGTAACTAATCTTGAGTTTATCGATTAATCGGACCATTAGAATAAACTGCCGGAAATCACATAGAACTATCAATCTTTTGCATTCTAATCAATTTAAAAAAACTGCTGATACTTGGTTAAAACCTAAAACCAGAATAATTTTAAGCGTTTTAGACTGTAAAGGGATCTAAATGTGAATTGTGAAACAGAAAGCTTAGAAAGATCCAAATGTGTTTTCATTGAATCCATTTGGGAAAAAATAATTAAAAAACTGAGGGCCGAAAGGAGAAAATTTTGGAAGACATTTTTCGAACGTTGTCAGGGTGCTCACAAGATGATGAACTTATCCTAAAATTTTAAAGTCCAATTTTCCTCTCCGAAAAGTAGTTTCAAAGATTATAAAAACTAAGTACTTTTTAAATTGTAATAAATTTGTGTACATGTGATGATAAATATTGGATATACATATATATGTTTGTATAGTTTTTGTACATACGATTTAATTTTTAAGTTTAATAGGTGTCGTGCTTTTATACATATTAGATAATATAAATAAATTTTTAATACTTACGTTTCGATTTTCATATTTCAGGTCATTTGATGATTTTACCTTTCCTGCGAGACAAAACAGCGATATTCTCCATGGTCTAATTTTAGAATCGTATCTATCTTATTGAGAAAAAAAAAATCCTAGTCTGACTTGGTTTCCGGTTGAAGGACCCGAGAAAAACAAGGTGCACGCTCTTCTGATGAAATCTTAATACGATCGTGAGGCAAATTCCTTCGGAAGAGCAAACCCAATATTTCGCGGGCCCTTCTCCCAGAAACCACCACAGAAATGCGGACGATAAATGACAAAGTAAGATACCACTAGAGAATACCCTTACTTTCTTCAAATTATTTCTTACTATAATTATGGTCATGTTATGTGTATACTTTAAAATTTATATGATGAATCAAGTTTTTTTTTTTTTTTTTCAAATTTTAAGCTTGCCATCTAGCAGCGTTGCTTGTTTAAACCAATGAAAAATATCGAACTATCACAGTGTGGATTTACAGTGAACATACTTAAAGTTCGATACTTTGTATGCGTTTAAACGGAAAAAATACAACGCTGGTAGATTGCAAGCTTCCTCGCTGCTCTTACCTGTTAACTAGAAGGTAAATTACGGGAACCCTACCGGAAATATTGAATGCAGAATTACATATTAATAAATTCTTTATCCGAAACGTTTCTCACTTGATTTAATGGAGGATATTGCTGCTAGTAAAGTCTTATCGACAACTAATTTCAGATCGGCGATTTTTTGATATAACTGAGACCGGCTATTTGTATAGCTGGGGCTTTCTCCTAAGGTCGTCTTGCTGTTTAGCTTCTAATAACGTATCATTAAAATCTGACTCTTACTCTAATCACGAACACTTCTGCTTTTGTAATTCACAGTGATACCAGGAACGTTAGGAAAATAGACTCTCAATCAGTCGAAAAACTTAGAGCCGTAACTAGAGACGATTTGGCAAGAGGACTGCTAGAGAAGTTTTTACCAGATTAAGCTGCTAGGAGAAAAAGTTTAGTAAGAGTCTACAGAGCTGAGTTGGAGACGTAGCACTCATACAATAAAACGCTTCAAATTTTCTTGGTGCACTGAAAAAAATCACTGCATTTAATTTGAGTACTTTGAAAATGTTAGTTCTACCATTTGAAATAGTTAAATAACCAACGTGTTTTATTCATTTAACTATTATATAAAAAAACTGACAGTTTTTAAAGGTCCATACATTTAATTATTCAAACAGTTAAATTCAGCTCTTTTTTTTCAACCATGGTTAGTATTTAATCTCTTAGGTCTGCAAATAAGGATTGAAAAACCGAGTGAGAAACTCTAGTGAGTCCTGAAATCATTGATTTAATGTCACCCAAAACAACATCTCATATCTTTTGCTCAAAAAACAAAGTTGAAATTCTAGTAGATTTGTGAATAAAAATCACAGACGGAAAAAATACCAATCCAGAGCTAGGATTTTCAAACTCTCTAAGAATTTGGACAAGAGATCATGTTTAGGTTCCGTCTAAAATAATGCAAATAGAACTGATAAGATCATAGACTAGCACGCCGAATTTTCGCACGTCCTGCAGAGAATGATAGTATTGATAGTACGCATTGGAGTGAAAATATAACTGTCAGTTGAATTTAAAAAAAAGCATGATGAATGGATAGCTAACAAAGGAATGAGTTATCTTGAGTGACGTTGCGTTATCTAGTCTTAAAAACAGCGGCATTTTGTGTATATGTATACTAAACTTGGGAAATGATCGAAAAAGTATGACCACACACATTTTGATTACTCGTATATTCAAGCCAGTGATGGGTCAAAATGGTTTTTTGAATAACCATGAATAATTAACTAAAAATTTTTCGCATTATTCTCATGTTATTCCTATTAGTAAATCGAAGTTTTGACCCTACCAGCTTATTCATCTGTCATAAGATGAATGACTGGGAGTGTTAAATTTTTGATTTACGTACTAATAGGAATGATATGATGCAAATAATTTTAGTTAATTATTCATGGTTATTCAAAAAATG
Organism: Trialeurodes vaporariorum; assembly: GCA_011764245.1. NCBI lineage: Eukaryota > Metazoa > Arthropoda > Insecta > Hemiptera > Aleyrodidae > Trialeurodes > Trialeurodes vaporariorum. The sequence continues at coordinate 58,955,261 of VMOF01000035.1, read as the reverse complement.
ATTTTGGCTCATGACTGATTCAAGCACTTAAATAGCAACATAAGCTCAGCAGTGACTCGTGCAGTTCGCAACAATATTTCTCCTCCATTTGAGTCCATGTCAAACATTTGATTGCTGGCGAAGCACTGATTTACTCTGAAATCGATTGCTTAACATCGAATCAAATGGAAGAAAACCATTGTTGCTGAATTTCACAAGCCACTAGTGCATGAGCTATGTCGCAAATATTTGTTTCATTTGTACGTAGACATCTTAAAATTTACAACTCTCCCTCAGAATCATTTCTGAGAAAACGATATCAGGTTTGAATTATCATGAGGTGTCTGATTTGAAGGTGAGTAAACTTTGTCAGTTACGACCAATTTTTAAAGTTGAAAAAAAAACAATCAACACTATAAAATTGTTACGGTACTATCAACGAATTAAATTTTGTCGCAAGATTTTCCAAGACAAATTTTCGCCTTGAAGAAGACTCTTTTGTTTCAAATCATTTGGTTCTGTAGTTTTCAAGAAGAGTGTCCTATCAGGATGATCTAGTACACTCTGTGCTATGACTTTCAAAAAAATTATCCTGGTAGAAATTGTTATTATTTCAAAACACGGTAAATTTTAAAGAATTTGGTGGTTTTTATATTTTATGGTTTCAAGGAATTCCTGTTTGGAAGCATCCTTCAAAAAATCTAAGATTCTGTGAGAAGCAAAATACAACACTATCAAGAACGATTTTGATGAGAGGACTTTAATCTTTTGAATTTCATAGTACAATACTTCCATCGAGGGACTCAGCAATCTCTGCCGCAGTTATGCGTATTACGTGTAAGAGTGGGACTTATCGGCAGCGGCTCTCCCACCCCACCCTCACTGGCCCATTGCCTGCAAGGTGTGAGGAGTATGTAGAGTGGCCGAACTGGAACCTTGAAGGCGAAACTTAGCTCACGAAAATCTCACGACAATCTTTAATCTGTCGATAATTCCTGTCCCAAAATATGAAGATTTACAGTTTATTTTCTGATGACGTAGTTGCAAGAACGTCAAATGCAGATTCACGAATTCGTCATCGCTCTCCACCTATTTGAATAAATGGGTTAGAAAAAGGAGTCACAAAGGGGCCAGTTACTATGTTACATGCCTTTGTCCCTTTTCTCTAACCTTTTTCGACACATGTGTTCAAGTGGGAAGAGAGAAAGAAAGACAAACTCCCGGAACATCCTGTATAGAGAGGGTAATATACGTTTAAAAGATCAAAGGGCTATATATTCTTTCGACAGATTTGTAGATCAATGTATGAAATACAAATCTTACCTTCTAAAACTGTTTTGACAGAAATATTAAATTACATCGTAGCTTTAGACGTTTTTATGATACAATTTCTATGACATTTTTCGCCATCAGCAAAAAGTCCTGTTAACGTTGGATTACCTAGTGGTACTTATATTGAGTCACGCTTCATTTTACTTGTGACGTCACTCCAATTGCTTTTGGTGGGTAACAGAACTCTTTGAAAAACTTCAAAAGTTTCCAGTAGGAGTTCGCAAAGCTTTTGATGCCGCTGAAACCGTTATTTCCTTTTGATTTTTGACACATCTTTCCTCCGTTTTGACAGACGCATAAACTGGATATCCATTATTGTGACAAGGCGTTATCCAAGCGTTCAAGAGATCGAGCAAAACTGACCCCGATGAATCCTGCTATCCTCAAAACTGTTGATCAGACAGTCTTCCAAGGATTCAGCTTCACGAATCCTTACGCGCCCACGGATGTGAAAGAAGAATGATCGAGGAAAACCTGGGATGAGTTCACAAACCGACGATTCAAAATGTGTTTCCTTACGAATAATACCTTCGAATTGACTTGCCGTGGAGTGTGTGGCGGGAAATGCGCTGCTCTGCCTGAGCATCTAGAGTAGAAAGAATTGAGATGGGTAGAAACAAAGTCCATGCTAAGGCTGTCATTTTGCGTGTAGTTAAACGCTTTTTCCATTTAGCTCATTGTAAAATATTTAAATTTCCCGCCAAATGTATCAACACTGATTCATGTTCACCTAGTAAGTCCTAGAGTGCTGAAGTGTTTGAACGTAAATTATGAAATCCACCTAAATCAAATGATTTCCCAATAAGAATATTTTATTGAGTAACTAGGCTCAGTCACTTTTTTACTGTACAATCAAATGGGTGTCCGCCGTTTTTGGTTTCGAACTTCGTGACCAGGTTACGGTTTTTGAAACCTACCCAGCGAGGTAGGTTACAATTTGATGCAATGTTGCTTCACCCTTTCAACCACCATATTATGCTTTCCTGGAAACTACTTTTGTGGGTTTATGAGTAGATTTTGAGACTATTTGATGCTCTCAATGTGATTTTAAGACGAATTCGCACCAAAATCAACGGCCAGAACGCTGTAGCGAAAGTATGCAACAGACCTATTGGACTCTTCCTAAGGTAAAATTAATAATCAGTCGATTCTAAGAATTGTTTGATCTCGTTGAAGGGTGCTATTGGACTGACTATGAATGTGGGCAGAGTGGTTCGGAATCAAGGGTTAGATTGGTGCAGAGTTGTAAAGGGTTTCTCTACCTGACTAGCCTCCTGCCTCGGGCCTCCTTATTCGGAACTCCGAAAAATAGCATATACCTCACAACGCTCCTAGCGCCCCTAGTGGTCTAATGCATCTACCATGTGGTCAACCTTTTTGTGGCCAATCCAGCTGAAGCAATCAGATAAAAAGTATTAGAAAGTGCTCTCAGACTTAAACTCTCCCGTAGTGATCATTCGGTCGCTGTTCCCTTGCGATCAATTCATTATCGATTCTCCTGTTTATTTCGTTTTTCTTGAGCATCTTTAACTCCGTAATTTTCCATTTGTTTCGTTTTTCTTGAGTATCTTTAACTCCGTGATTTTCCATTTATTTTCTAGATTTTCATCGCGTTAGTCCTGCTAATAGTGCCATTTTTTTAAGTGTTTTTCAAATTATTTAGAGTTCGGTCTGCTTGATATTGCACTGATCCCTTAATGAAATCATTCTTTAACAGAAATGTGGTAGTTTTGGTCCACTAAATGGGGCAATTTTGAGATTATTGTTAGTTTCGTGTTCTCTCAAGGTTATTTCATACAATCGTCAAGTTGGCGAAGATCCTTGTGCTGGTGAAGCTCTTGATATTTTGAGGGAATCATACTTGGCCAAGTGTAAGAGTCTTGCATTGTCCCAACAGTGACATTGATCCAACATTTTCGAAATATGTTGGCTCGACATTATGCTTTCTAAGAATACATGCTTACCATTGTGATATAACACATCTGATGAGGCAGCTACATTCTGAAAGTTATTTTTCTCAGGTATATTATCGAACCTTTTTGTTTCTTTCGTGTTAAATCAACGTAACTGTGCCTCATCTATGTAAATGTAACACTACTTTTTTTCTTAAGGTATACATATGAGGGAATAAAATAATAATATTACTGTTAAATTACGGACTCGTTTAATTCCTTGGCAAAAGGAATATCTACTGATCCATCATACCGGGTGTACAACCAAGTGCAAATCATTCCGGCAATCAAAAACTTCACGGATATTTTAATGCTGCTCTTACAAATTTTGGCAACTTGCGAGGTTTTTTTGAAAATCATACAGAGATGGCACTCTACAAAATCTATGTTTTCACTTCTTGCTGTCTTTGAAAGGGACGGAGAAAAATCTAAAAAACTTTGATAATTTTGTTTTATTAGGTTAAAAGTAGAATATACACTACACACCAAAGGCTGAAAGAAAATAACGGCTAAGAATGGCCGACCATAGCGATGCTTAATAATTTGAATTTAACCTAAAATTTCAAACACTATATTTTCCAATCGTATGATTATTTTTAGAAATTATAAAATTGAAAAACTTGTCAAATCGTAATTATTTTATGTATGTGATGGTAATCTATAAATATTGGATGTATATGTTTGTATAGTTTTGTACTTATGATTTAATTTTTAAGTTTAGTAGGTATCGTGCTTTTATACAAATTAGTTCATAAAAATACATTTTTATTACTTATTTTTGACTCTAACATTTTTTGGAACTTAATTTAACTTTCCCTGTATAATCCAATGACAATTCTATAGGAAAACTATTTTTTCATGTGTATTATTCGAAAGAAAGAGTAAAGTGTGAATTGGTTTTTGAGTAAGCGGCTCTTAATGATTGCAAACTTACAACATATTACTCTTGTGATACAGCTTTTAGATAAAAGAAGGAGTGTTGTGACAATTAATTTAGTAATAGTCCAGTAAAACAACCGTATAACACCTTAATAAAAGCCAAGTCACTCTTACTGAGACATCAATAAAATATGAGTTTAACGCCTTTATTAATACTGTGGGCGCAAGATTTACTTCTCTTTGGGGAAAAAGAAGCTAACAACTATATCATTGCAATTTTATGAACAGTACACTGACTCTTTTTCCCTTTACATTTTTCAGAACTTGCTTGGGAAATTAGTTTTGAAAAAATCAACGATTCCCACATTTTCAGGTGCTAAATGGTGATTTTTTGTAAAGATTTGAGGTTTTATGGTGGAAAGGCAACTGGAAAGGTAAACCACTATTAAGAGTAAAAACGCTCTCGATAGTAATATGATTAAGAAACGATCGTTCATGTACAACTCCAGCATGAAAAATTTAATCCACCAGAGGTTTTAATATATATAATATTTGATCGAAGTAATGTTTAGCAGCTATCTCCAGGGAGCGCACACTGCTTGCTTGTCAATTCCGGTTTTTATTTTGGCTATGGTAAGTATGGCAAGGGAATGTCAAAGTCTTGAAAATCTTGAGCTGTAGAGGTGGCACGCCCTCTTCTGTCCGTGGTTTGAGATTCTGATTTAGTGACAGTCCAAGCTGGTTTTATAAAACTTCTACGATTGGTTAAATTTGAAGGGGTAGATCCTTGGCTACTTTCTTCTTCGACCCCTCTCTTAAGAGCAAGTTTGATCGACGGAGACCATCTATTGCCGGAATTCGGAAAGAGCAGGTTCACTCGACCAAGTTTTGGATGTTTCCTTCCAAAAATGAAAGGTTCAAGATCAAGGTTAACGAGTCGTTCTTCCTTCTCCCATCTGAAAAATAGAGATTCCGTTTAAAGCTCTTGAATCAAAATCGTAAAGCTCTATTTTCAAGTGTGATATTTTGTCATTTTTCCCGATAAACCTGAATACAATTCTAAAGAATTGGAATTATTTTTGCTAAAATATTGGAAAATAGATCATAATTTTTAAATAACAGGAATTCCTAGTTCATAATTTAAACTGAGATGTTAAAAGATTTAGTTCTCACTTTTCAAAAACGTATGCATTCTTCAAAGCTTTTAACATAAAAATAACCGTTCTGAGAATAATCTTGTAAACATTTTTTTCATGGTCAATTTCAAATAAAGACAATGTTTACTAAACCTGGCTCGTCGATGAAGTTGGGTGACCCGCTTCTTGTTAGAATGAAGCATGCAAAAGGCGCGGAGAGTGAAATAGTAAATTATCTCAATACCGCTCAAGAGACTAAAGCCTAAGAAAAGTCCTGCTATTCCTCCAAAAGCCACTACATGACAACAAAAATAACAATGAATTACTTTTTCAATATTTTAATTGGGGCGTTTCATGAGGGATGGGACCAAATATTGCCTTTTGAGCAAAATATTTCCACAAATAAGTACGTTTTTCTATCTTATTTAAGAATTTTTGAGACCAAGAATTCACCCAGAAGAGGTGAGTTTCTTTTGGTTGAAAATTGTGAAAATCCTATTCCCTGTTTTTCTATTTTCAGGTCGTATTCCTGTCTCCGCAAAACGACTTGATTTTCCTCAAAGATTAAAGGTTTAGAATGCCATTCATAGAAAATAGACAGCTTTGGCTACTTTTTGTCTATTGATCCCAAATAAAAATAAGATACTTGTTTACGTTTCCTGAGGCTTCTTTACCTTTAATAACTCTTTTTATGTTTTTTACTCAATTTCCCCCTCTCTCAATTTTGACTTTTAATTTCACGTTTGTTGAAATTATGTTTTCTTCATTTCTTTGGATTTTCTCTCCCCAGGTATAATTGGTTCTAAATTTGCTGTAGTTGCCTGGAGCTTAAGTAACTTGTGTACCATGTTGGCTTTTTATGTTGTTCAGTCTTGTATGATAACGTCTTCCTTTTTTTTAATCTAGGCCAACTTATATACTAACTGCTGCGCAACGATTAATTATTAGATGTTTGAAATAAAATTCAGAGCTCTGAAATGAGGATTCCAAATGATTGTGAGATGAAAGTCAAGAGGAAAGAATCATTTTCCTTATTAAGAGTGATTCTAGAAAGATGAGGCATACCGAGTAGATCAACCCATCCAAAAAGCACCTCTCGCTTATATCGAACGGTTGGCCATGACAAAAATCCAATTACCAAATCTGGCTGACTAAAACTTTGGTCCTGCTTCTCTCTAGAAGGAAAAGAAAAATAAAGGTCGTTCCATGGTAAAGTTATTTAATTTTCAACAGATACAACTATATAATCGGAAACTTTCTATCTTTATAAGTAGTTTGTGAGTAGTTTTCATGTTGGGGGGGATAGTTGCATAGTATTTTTTTTTCTTTTTAATTAATAAGTAAATAGTTCTAAATATTAGAGCCCAAACTAATGAGTCTAAATAAGACGGATCCAAACTATTTACCTATTCAATCTAATGTGACATTGCATTTATTCCCTCTCCGGGCTTATAAGGGTGAGTTGCGTAGCTTCAAATGACATTTTAAGATTCGAGTATTATATTTACTTATAATTGTATTCGAAGGCGCTCTTTCAATCTAATTAAGTTTCATGACTGAAATTCCAGAAATATCGGAGTTATTCCCTGGACGCAATGGCGTCACTAAGTTATGATATGAGATGATCGGGCTATGTTATTTTGGCTCTCCTGTACAATCAGGAAAATGGGCATGGTGACTCATTGCGCGGAGAGGGACGACTTGAAAATGTACCAGAGCCAGAGTTGGGCGAATGGGGTGTAAATCGATTACACGATTACCAAGTAATCGTAATCGTCGTTTTTTGGAGGATGATTTAATGGTAATCAGGGCTGATTTTTTAAAAGCCATTTGTCGTATTAGTTGCAGAAGAATGAAGTCTAATCGAAAAGACCCTAAAGTTTACTATTTATCAGTGAAAAATACATCTAACCGTCCAAAGGTTTGACGATAACCGATTACCCAGTAATCGTCTAATCGAGTACACTCCTATTTGCCTAACTCTGCAATGTACTCATGTAGTGAACACAATTTGAACGCGTGCTTACTCGCGTGGAGTACGTTTGCACATCAAAAAATAAAATAAATAGACCCGATGAGAGGTCTCATTCAATCGACTAAAAACTAAGGTACACGTCTACCATTTTTACTTTATCAGTATGATGCATACACTGATTAATTGATTGTTTGGCGTACGCTTCTGAATTTCTTAAATTTCAATTTTCCAAAAAAAAAATTCAAAATCAATCTCCTATTTACTAAATAGATAAATTGAACAATTCATAATGAAAGAACCTGATCTATTCAGGTGCACGTAATGTACAGGGTGTCCCAGACCTAACGTACCAGAACTTTTTCGAGGCCGCTATTCGACGTAAAAAGCTGAAATGTGGTACACCCATGTATTTCGACGAGAAAAATTCAAATTTTGGGATTTCAAAGCCTCCCGACTATTTTTGGGGGGTTTTAAGGGGGTCGACCTTGGGGACTCCAGCTTATTTAAAAGCGAAAGAAGATCAAAAATTGCGTCAAATCGGTACAAAATCGATACCAGATGACCTTGCGTTCGACAACCAAAAATCATTTTTAGGCCTCTAATTCCCCCCCCCCAAAAGCCTCCAAGCATAAGTAACCAATTGGCGCAAGAATTGTCGTCGAATCTCCGGAAAAATTGCTAAACAGCGGTAGTTTAGGTCAAAGAGCTCAAATTTAATGGTTTCAAAGCCCCCCCTCCGACTATTTTTTACATAGGTGTACCAATTTTCAGCTTTTTATGTCGAATAGCGGCCGAGAAAAAGGTCTGATACCGTAGGTCTGGGACACCCTGTATATGAGCACAAATCCTAATCCTAATCAAAATCCATGAGTATTATAGTACGACTTACTCTCCATCAATTTTTTCCACTTCGTAGACGGTGTTCGTACAGCCAAGCTCGCATCCGCAATCTAAATCAGTTTGAAACTTGCCTGTTAACATTACGAAAAAAATTCTTGATAATGAAATACTCGCCTAGGTCATCTTCATGAAAAATTATTTGAGTCTGATTGTTTAGGAAAAATACATTTCTGGAATATAAAATTACTAATCAAAGGAATATACTATCCAGAAATAAAACTATAGCATAAGCAGTAGCCAACGTAAAAAACAGTCCAACCTTGGCGTGAGTCACGTCTTATGGACAAATGTTTTATTACAGATTATTGTTTCCATATATTTTTCAACAGTTGATTTTACCCCCTTGATGTACTTCGATCATTTTTTCGCTCTAACTTGAGTAATATTTCTCCTTAACAATCTTCGCATCGAAGAAACAAAGTACAGGCTTGCAATATAAAGTCCTGGTAATTCCAGCGGCACAAAAGAGAAGTTTAAATTACCTGCGTAGTCTGCGAGACAGCTAAGACCTTGAAGAGTGCAATGAGGGAAATCAGCTGGCAAAAAAGAAGAAATAAACAAATGGAGTTTATTAAGCCAGAAGTTTTAATTTCAAGTTGAAAAATGAGCCCCTTGTCTAGAGGCATATTTTATTACTCGATTCGGGTAAAACTTTTTACGCAAACCAATGGTTCTGCATTTCTTAACGACAAAATAAAAGTACATTAGCACCTGGGGAAATCGATGTCAAAGGAAATTTCGTCTATTATTGACTACTTTTTGATAGAGTGACATATTTATTAGATGGAATCTCCCATTATTATTGCCCTTCACAACGCTATTACTTTCGCGCGCTTAAAATCACCCCATGAGCTTCAGAGGGGATTTAGTAATTTTTCAGTGCTCCAATTAGTTTTTGGAGGTGTTTATATCTACATTGACACTTAAATTGCCTGTAGGGGCAGTGTGCAACAGCCTCATTCTCATTTCATTTCAGAAATATTCCGATGAAAGTATTTATTACGTGCGTTACTTGTTTCTACTTCAAAACTAGTCTACTCTCATATAGAAAAACCCCACTGAACAGTTCGTTGTATTTTTTGAATTTTTTAGGAACAAACAAGCTGAACCCAAAGTTGAGTGTCCAATGAGAATTTATTGCATCAAAAATGATTAGGGGCCTAGACAGGTGTCAGGAGATAACTCACTGGTCTCTTTATAAAAGTGCGGGACGCAATTGCAAACGCTCATGGCAAATCTCATCCGACATTCGGCTACGCACGCTCCGAAAGTGTAAACCTCGTCGGTCACCAACTGAATCTCGTCCTCAAAAACGCAATGTCTTTGGCGGATCGTGAGTTGTCTGACGTCGTCCATAGTGTACGTATGTTTGGCGCTGAAGAGGATGCTCCTCTTTTGACCCGTCCAAACGTGCTGGGGGAAAAACTTGGCCTCCGGGATCTCATTGTTATTGTGTATGTAAATCTGAAATCCAAGAGCATTGCAGATTTTAGACTCACCAAAATGAGGATTGTGCAAGGGTAAGCATTCTGTTTTGGTCTTTGTTTTTTCCCGCAAAAAACAGATATTCGGTGAGCGGCAAACAAGGATATCTTTAGTTAACTACTACTGAATCTTATCTAAACTACTACTGAAAGTGTTTTCTGAGGTTAAATATCGCCTTGAAAGTTTTAAATGATAAATTGAGGAGAAGTTTACTTTATAGTTTTGGGCCACTTTCTGACAACCTGAGCGGCGCGCACCAAAGATCGGCGCGCAATGTGACAATTTATGCATTTAAAATTTGGTCAAATGGAAAGAGTAAAAATTAGGGGTTTTTCACCAGAAACCTAATCTAATTGTAAGTTCGTGTAGTTTTAAATTAAAATGAAAATACCTTCATTGATGTCCAGTGAGTATCCAGTACGTTAAATGCCAACTGCAAGTTGGAGTCCGTTTCAAATATGCACTCTGTTTGAACATCGGTTACATCTTTCAACCTAGAAAAGTCAAAAGTTAAACAGCTCAATCTTTTATTATTTCGTATGTGTTCAAATGCGCCTCCTTTCCTAAAATTTTACTCAGTGTAGAGACTTCGGCCATGTACCAATAAATTGCTCTATCTGGAAGCTATTCGAGTCCTTTGTCTATTCTCTTGTGATTAATCAAGTAGCTCATTTTAGGAGGGTTACTCTATGAAAATAGCACACATTTTGTGAATTTTTGTCTATCCTCTCTATCTGACTTCCATCACAGAGTCGACTAGTGCATTTTGGCAACAATATTTTTCCTCCATTTGACCCGATGTAAAATAACCAGATGCTGGTAAAGTGCTGCACTTGTGTCCGAGATCGTCAAAAAGTGGCCAAAAGTCAGAAAAAGCATTCGTCATTAATTAAAAATTTATAAATTTTCAAGAACAATTTAGTAATCACCTAAAACATTGTGAACATGTAATTTCAAACTAAAAATGTCACTACTAAGTTTAAATTTAAGCTTAAAAAGTACAAAACAGTGAATTTTGACGAAATTTTTTTGAACTGATTTTTGGCCACTTTTTTTTAATCCCAGACTATTGTGCGCTGCTTCACTATCAAATCGATTGTTTTACGTAGACTCAAATGAAGGTAAAACATTGTTGCCAAGCTGCCCGAGCCGCCACTGCTCCATCTTTCTTTCCATAAACAAATTCAAGTGAAAATAACCAAGAGTTTAGCACTGGTGGATACAGGAATTGGTTTTTCTCTCTCTCCTTCCTTTAGCATGCGTGTGTTAGTGGCGCGGCGGTTCGTGCAATTTGGCAACAATGTTTTTCCTCCATTTGAATCCATATAGAACAATCAATTCGATTGTGAAGCAGCGCTTCACCAATATTCGATTGTTTTACATTGAGTTAAATGTAGGAAAAACATTGATGCCAAATTGCACGAGCCGCCACTGGCCTGTGTTAGAAAAGGGCGTAGGTATAGACGTGATCTAGGCCCCTTCTTCTATTTTTTTCTATGTGTTCAAATGACCGGAGAGAGAGGAGAGAGAAAGAGAATTTCCTGTATCCACCTTTGGTGTGAGTGACCAATGGACTCCTTGGAGCGTTGCAACAGTGCGAAATTCAAATATACTGCGCTGAATGTTGTCGGGGAGGGAGTTTGTGGCGATTGCGGGGTCGTTCGTACCATGCCTCTGGTATCCTTCTCAGTTTGAAGGCGCAAGATACACTCCAAGCTTGGGTGAGCGTGAGCGTCCTCTGACTGAGGTGAGTGGAGGAAGCGAGGCTATATCGTGTTGGTTGATCGAACATCACGGATGATGCTGTCTCGACCAATCAGTACGTTCGTACCGTTCCTAGGGTCGCTGCGGGACTCGCTCACCGGCGCAAAGTCAGCCTTCTTCAGTATTATTCTCATCTTTGGTTAAGATACACATGGTGTCGTCACGTTCGTTCTCAGCATGTAAGTAATTTTTTTTTTGAAACTAGCCCGTCCCCCGGTGTGAGTGGTCTACTCCCTTAGTTTAAGTATTTCTTTATCTTCAATCGGCTCAGGGGCAACTAGTTGTCTTTTGTCAAAAGAAAAATCAATCGTTAGCTTTTACTGAGGAACTGTAACTGCACCTTCCCTACTTAATTACCATAATTCTGTTAAAAGTACTGTATATTCCTGCAGTTGACACATCAATGGAGAAATCAGAGTTCCAAAAAAAAAAAAAATCCAAAGTGCCGATGCCTTGCATGTGCTTCTGATAACCTTATTCTTTCAGTGCACAATCTTAAGGATAGTACGAATAATATACTATTGAAGAAGTGTTGCAATGAATAGCGATTTATGTTCAATATATTTTTCGCATCTCTCAACTTTTAGTTAGCTAGTTACTTCGCTCCTAACTTCGTTTATCTATTCTCTGTTGTTCAGTGCTTTCCTCTCTCGTAATTTCCTATCCAATCTCATTTTCTATAATGCGTGTTGGAAGCGTGGTTTCAGAGAAAATCCGACCCCGATTTTTTTTAAAACGTGCTTTTCAGATTGATATTTTTTTGATTCACGGTAAAAGTTTCAAAAATTTCGTTTCAATGTCGAGGGAGGTCTAGTTATTCCAATGCAAAACTGAAAATTTTACACATGTAGCTGTTGATTTCGTCTGAGTGTTTTTCTGTCTATTTTTGCTCCAAATGTTGAACCTTTCGATGTTTTTGGACCAACTTTGACTTCAAGCAATAATGTACTTAAATCTCATGTTTTTACCAGTGGCGAAAAGAATATGAGCGAATTGAACCGCTTGGTTTCAAAACCAGAAATATCCATTGTCACGTTTTTACGATTGTGCAATGTTTGATTTGTTCCGTGAGAAACCTTCTGCTTGCAATGTGCCTTAACATTCACTCAATAGGGAGAGCTGCATATTATGGTACCTTTTTAGTAAAAATGAGTTCTAAAAGTTAGCTGTATTAGATTGAGTTAAACAAATGTAAAAAGATGCAATAGTTATGTAATTTTTGTGGAAAATTCTCAATGGATACTGTTGATTTTGAAACCAATATCTTAAATTTCCTTGCAAGGCATATTCCTCCTGGGAACTATTTTTCTAGCGGACTTTGCCCTTTGGACAAACTCACTCTGAAGATTGAATGCCAATTTGGACCACCGCTACTAAGCCGGTTTCATTCTTGGAACTACTGAGGGGGGCTGCCCTCCCCCCCCCCCCCCCCATCGGCAAAAAGTAAGAAAGTGCTGATTTCTTTTTTAGTGTATGTACAAAAACAATATCGAAGTCATTGTTGGAATTTAGGGGTGTAAATATAGGGTATGCAGGGCTGTAGGGTTCTAAAATTAGATCGATGAGCAAAAAAAGATGAAAAAAGTCACCACATCTTAGTTCCCCTCTCCAAGCCAAACTTAGAATGACGACGACGTCGATCCCTAGAATGAATAGAATGAATCAAGTGCGGAGGTTATCGTTTATTCTCTTTTCCACTCTATCCTCGATCACTGCTGCTCTCGGCGCGGAGCGGTGAACCCGAAAACTCTTATAAACTATTCTAAAACGTCTCATCTGGACTGAGACTGCGCTGCGTGCAACCAGGATACTTGATTCATTCATTCGTCTCTTCCAGGCCCGCCACGGCAGTTCCGGCAGCCGCTTGGGACCAAGGAATGGTCCTTTTCATTTTACTTCTGTGCTTTTTGTCGCACTTTCTCATCGTCTAATAGTCTTAACTGTATTTCTGTTGGCCTTCTGGTGAATGTGGTTCAAAAAGGTATCTTCGTTTGCTGGAAGTGCTGCAAGGAAATGCTGATTGATCCAACTCTTATTATGTCCCGCTGAATCAGGTAAGTGAATCTGTATTTCGTTGAGCCTTTTTTGTGCCCTGTTTTTCCAAACCCCTGACTTCGTTCAAGCCAAACTCCCATGTTTCAATCTCATGTCTCTCTCACGGCAATTTCTCGACTCTTTTATCTCACTCTCAAATACCATTACATCGATTAATATTTTTCCCCCTCAATCAAGATTTCAAGGTTAATAGAAACTTCTTTCCACCGTAGAGTGAAGCAAGTCAATGAGAGAGGTCTAAAAATATATGCCTACAAATGCTTTAAGTGTTTTTACAGTCGAAAAACAAACAATGAATAGTGACTCTTGTAGAAAATTTTACAACAAAATTAATAAAATCCCTTTCCAATTTCTACGTTACGTAATAACAAGTATAAAAATATAAACCGCAGCTCGATATCGATTTTAGGTTTGGATATATCAACGGTCATAGTTCAATTTGGACCCATTTTCAAAAAACCATTACTCCACTTTGGTAGTCGGAATTTAAAACACTAGGAATTCGAAAGTCTCCGAAAAACAAGTTCTTTAAAAAAAATACATTGTTATCAACGATTTAGTCTCATTTTGGTTTTAGAGCCCCCAACATCCTTAACGTTTTTGCCCCCAGAAAGAGAGGGGCGAAAAATTCAGTAAGACGACCTCTATCGGGTCATATCTCGATCAGAACGTTGAAAATGTTTGGGGGTTCCAAGACCGAAATGCGAATAAATTGTTGATTGTATTTTTTTTCTGAAAGAACTTGCTTTTTGAAGCGTTTCAAACTCCTAGTTTTTTAAATTCCGAATTTTCAAAGTGGAGTAATGGTTTTTAAAGTATGAGTCCAAATTGGACTTTCACATTCAATATATCGAAAATGAAAATGGATATCGAGCTTTCAAACAATATATCACAGGATGGGTGGTACTGTGAGAGGGAAAAAAGTTGACCCTCGCCCCCTCCCCCCTCACTCACGGCTGGAGCGTCATTAAAAATAGCCCCCTCAGATACCGCCTTGGAAATAAATAAGACTCGCCCAAACCAGATCCTTTTATCTCAATTAAAAAAAAAAAACATTAAAACGTCTTTTTTGGACAACCCTGTATTAGTGTTTAAGCTTGAATGTTACTGAAAGAAAAAGCTAAAAAGGAACTTCTTCTTCAGCACATCTTTCATTATTTAGTCTGTGTTCAAATGTGCCTCCTTTCCCGAAAGTGTAACTCATTGTAGAGACTTCGGCTTTGTACCGATGAATTGATTTATCTGAAGGCTAAGCCCTTCACTTATTCTTTCGTGATTAATCTCATAGCAGTCGGAGCTCATTTGAGGAGAGCTACTCTTTGAAAATAGCACATATTTTGTGAAATTTTGTCTATCCTTTCTTTTCGATTTCCATCTCAGAGATTTCTCGTGCAATTTGGCCACAATGTTTATCTATATTTGACCTAATCTAAAACAACCGAACCCTGGTGAAGAGCAGTTTCATCATCAAATCAATTGTTTTACATGGAATCAAATGCAGGAAAAATACTGTATCCAAATTCCTGTCCATAAAAAAATTCAAGCTCAGTTCGACAAGAAAGTGTTGAGCGACCAATAGACTCCTTGGAGCGTTGCAGATGTGAAATTCAAATAAAACGCGCTGACTGCCGTCGGGGAGAGAGTCTGTGGCGATTGCTGGGAAGTACGAGTCATGCTTCTGGTTTTGCTGGGTTGCAGTTTGAAGGCACAAAATACACGTCAAGCTAATTGGGCGTCCTCTGATTGAAGAGGGTGGCGGAAGCGAAACTTTAGCGAGTTGATGACCGGACATAGGATGATGCTGTCTCGACCAATCAGCACGCTCGTACTGTTCCTGGGCAGTGTTGCCAGATCGAGGGTAAAAAGCCGTATCGTCCCCCATTTAAATCAATGTAAAACGTACGGCTTTTTCACCCCAATCTGGCAACACTGTTCCTGGGGTCGCTGAGGTGCTCACTCGCCGGCGCACGGTCATCCATCTTCAGTATTATTCTCGTCTCCGGTTAAGAGACACATCGTCCCGCTCGTTCTCAGCATGTAAGAAATTTTTTTGAACACATCAAGTCCCCCGTTGCGTAACGCGGTCCATCGTTTAATTTAAGTTTTTTGTTTTATTTATTTTTTTTTATTTATTTATTTATTTATTTATTTATTATGTTATCCAGCAATGGGTCAACTAGTTCTCTCGTGTCAAAAGAAAAATAATTCGTTATCATCTGCTTTGCAATTGCAACTTCCTTACCTTTTTATTTTAATGTGTAGCAAAACCTAAGCTTAGAAACTCACGAGTAGAAGCTTATTAAATAAAAAGCATTGCTATAATCAAATCTATACAATTTTCTAAACGTTTATTTTTCGCTTTATTAATTATATTTTTTTTAATTGTTCTCAACAGCATTCCAGTCCTAAGTACAGTCACGAGCTTCCAGTTTTTCGGTCTGATCTTTCCTGTTTTTAAGTTGCTCCTGTTGCTCAGGTTCTAGTTGTAAAGCTGTCTTAGCTTGCCTCAATGTTGGTGCATCGTAGTTGCAAAACTATCAAAAATCTAACCTACTCGTTTGTTCCTTGATTTTCACTACTTCCGAATTTTGGGATCTCGAACAACCGTCTTCGTACTTCTTTGAACACATCATCGCCTGGATGTAACGTGAGCTTCATTTTTATATATTCAGCTCTCCACTCAGTATAATCTCCCCAGAGAAGGATTAGTGTCTTTCAAAGTAGATAAAAAAAATGAAAGTGCTGAGTATGGTTCATGTTTTATTTCAGAAGTTTTCCTATGCTGAAGAATATTTCCATTGTCTCTGCATAGAGAGACAAAAGAAATCAATGGGTCAGTTGCACTAGTCTGGGATTGGAAATAAAAAAATTAATTTAGATGTAAAATTACACAAAAAACAACGGTAGCATTAAAAAAAAAAAAAAAACATCTCAAATAAAAACCCCTGAAAATTGAGCTTAAATTGGAAGCATCGGATTAACTATATTCATTGATCGATCGAGTGTGACGTCAAGATGTTCGTCTGCTGCAATGTTTACATTTTTTGCGCAGGCTGTTCATGGGGAATCATGCCGAGAGCGCGAGTTTCCGACCCCAAATATTTCATCAAATGTCATTTCTTTGAGTGCTTTTAATCATTTGTTCTGTGCGTATGAAACCTTCGTAAAACTTTTTAACGCGTTGAAAGTTAATTTAGGAGTGTTCGGTGAAAATACTGGCACTCTGAAATGTGTCGTCCCGTCACTGAGACCGGGCAGCTGCTATTTTGGCAATGAAGAGATTTGGATGCAAAAATAATCTTTTTCTTATATTCAAATGAACGACTTACTTAAGAGCAGTGTTTGTTCACCTGAATACTATTATGCGCTGAAATTGCACGTGGTGTCGATGGATTACACCATCAGATCGTTGGTTCAGCATGAGTTCCATAAACAATTATAATAACACATATTGTAGAAGTTCAAGTCTTACCTACTTTGGTTTAAAAAAATGATTCCTCTTAAGGTGATTGGCAAACTCCCGAAAATTTTAATCCGATAGATGGCGATACTTGTGGCTGGCTCCAAAAATAGTCATTTTTTGACTGTTTTCGGCTGTTTTCTCTGAGCAGACGACTAACAGACAAAAAATCGGAATGTCAGCACCTGCTCAATTTTTTGCTTGTTTTTTGAGCCAGAAACGGGCAAAATTGGTTCTAAAATAAAAGCGTCACTATGCAAAGAAAAAATCATGTGTAATTGGGAGTTGTATCAGTAAAGATTACAGGTTTCTGTTTCATCCGTAATCTTTACTGATACAACTCCAAATTACACATGAGTTTTTCTTTGCATAGTTACTCCTTTATTTTAGGACCAATTTGGCCCGTTTATGGCTCAACAAATTAAGCAGGTGCTGACATTCCGATTTTTTGTCTATATTATTCGCCTGTTCAGAGAAAACAGCCGAAAACCGTCAAAAAACGGCTATTTTCGGAGCCAGCAACAAGTAACGCCATCTATCGGATTAAAATTTTCGGGAGTTTGCCATGGAATCACCTTAAGAAATTTGAGGAGTGAAGAGTGAGATATTGATGTTGCATTTGACTGCTGAAAATTCACCGATTCATTCACTCTGGGTAACTCAAGTGACTTGCATAAAAATTGGCCTGTCTAGATCAGTTTCATACTTAACAGAGAGGTATGTTTGATTCCTCCATCTCAGATAAAAGAAAAGGCCTCCACAAAATATAAGAAGAGCTCGAAACCTCACTGTTTGTAGGTATTCTAGAGCTCTAGGTTAATCTGATGAGGCAATAAGGTTCCCCAGTCACTGATGCTTTGAATATGAATAAAATCATTTAAAAGTCATGTGTACTTGAGAATAATACAAAGAAAAAACAAAATCAAGAATTTGTGATACTTTATTCCGAGAAAAAGATTTACTTTGCATCAAAATCTGATCATTGCCAAAGTAGCAGGTGCCCGGTCTCAATGGTAGTACCAGACATTTTTGAGTGCCCGTATTTTTACTCAACACTTCTAACGAGACTTTCATCGCGTTAAGACGTTTATTTACACGCATGGAACCAATAATTAAAAGCACTCATAATGACATTTTATGAAATGTGTTGGTCGAAAACTCGCGCTATCAGCACGATTCCCCATAAGCAGCCTGCACGAAGAATGTAAAAATAGTGGCGGATCTTGACGTCACGCTGGTTTCCCGCCGTTAGTGGGCCGTTTCAAATGATCGATCTTTTTCGAATTTTCAAACCAATTTTTCTCGGTGTTGTAGTGATAAAAAACATTTGAAAAAATTCCTGAGTACTTGCTGAACTAGCCCTTTAATATTATGAATAAAAAAAATTGTGCAACTGGCCCATTGGTGATAAAAAAGCGAGAAGAAAAAATGATAAAAGTATACGAAATGGAAACTTTTAAGTAAAACAGTGAACAAAAAAGAGCAGATAAACAGGATTAGAAGCGAAGTAACTTGCTAACTAAAGTTGTGAGAAATTTAGCTAAGTGATAGCACATAGTGAAATGAGACAAATCTAGTGAACATAAATCACTACTATCGGCGGCAAAAAAACCATGCATTACTTTTCAGCAGTTCTCTCATTTTTTTTTTATTCTCAGACCGAGCTGATAGCAACATGTTAGATATTGATTTTGGACTACAGGTGGTGGACAAACTGCGGCATGTCTTACTGTCAATTTTGAGGTAAATTACGGACTAAACGCCAATAGGAACAGTAAAGCACGTTGGTTGAACACGTACCAAGGCCAACTTTTGAAGTCAATCCTTTCTGAGTTAAAGGAGTAACAAAATCCATTCTCCGTCAAAACGGGAAAAAACCTTTCGCAACACTGATAGGGCTCATCTTTGTATGAGCAGTCGGATGCAATCAGATCCTCGCATCGCAACACAACCTACACATAAAATACATGTGTGGAGGAAAATAAAGGAAATTGACTTTAATTGAAATAAATTGAAAGACTTCTCTTTTAACTGTAATACTTTTTGTTTTCCCACCCTGTCGGAGTCCTGTCAGTAGACCAGTCGGAGACCACTTGTAATACTGTTGGAGACCAATCAGAGTCCTGTAGGAGTCCTGTAGGAGTCCTGTAAGAGTCCTGTCGGAGACCAGTCGGAGCCCTGTCAGTAGACCAGTCGCAGTGCTGTCGGAGTCAAGTCAGAATCGAATTTCAGTCAACAGAGTCAAGTTGGCGTCTTATATGAGTCCTGTAGGTGATCTGTCCGATCGTAGCCGGAGCGGAGTCTTGTCGGAGGTCAGTCAGTAGACCAGTTGGAGTCCAGTCAGAGTCTATTCAGTCAACGTAGTCACGCCGGAATCTCATCACAGCCAAGTCGGTGTCTCATCGGAGTCCTGTAGGCAATGAGACGCCGACCTGCCTTCGTTCACTGAGATGATCAATTTTTAAGTAGTCTCATCCTGTCAGAATTCTACCTTCCTCTCCTTCAGTCGGAGAATTATCGGAGTCAAATGAGAGTCAAGTCGACATCTCATGAGAGTTATGTCGACTTGTGCATGACATGTCGGCTTGACTCCGTCATGATCCGATGAGCGACCCACTCCGACTGGAGGAGAGAAAAGTAGGACAAACGTAAGGTAAGAGGTAAAGGAAAAGAAGAGCAGATGAAGAAGAAGAAGAAAAAGAAGAAGAAGAAGAAGAAGAAAAAGAAAAAAAGAGGAGAAAAGAAAACGCATGATAAATAATTTTAAATATAAATTTTTTAATTAATAAATAAATATTATAAATGTAATAATATATATTGTATATAATAAATATCATATCATATATATATTATATATTATATATTATATATAATATATAATATATTAAATATAATAAATTATTAATTGTTACTTAATAAATATAAAACGTTTTATATAGTTAATAAATATTTTAAATAAATTTAAATAAATTTTTTCTTTAAATTTTCTTCATTATTTGTTTTCCTGTCAAAAGATCTTCCTGCTATACAAATGGTAAGTAAAATCAGTTTCATCAGCGTCCAGTTATAGTTCAAAGTCGAGTCGAAGTCTTGGTAGCATCCTATCGGAACACTGTCGGAGCTCCGATAAGTCCTCCGATAGGTTGCTACCAAGACTTCGACTGCACTTAAACTGTAATTCAACTGAACGCCGACTGGACGCTGATGAGACTAACTTCGTTGACTGGCCACCAGCTGGACTAGCCTACAAGTGAACTCTCACTGACCTTTCATGCATGAGACTGACTGACTTGCCTTGACTGGACTCCAAGTAAACTCCTACTGGACGCCAACTAAACTCCGTCTAGACTCCTAATGGACTCCCATGATACTAACTGGACTCCGACTGGGCTCCGAGTGGTCTCCGATGAGACTGCCTTGACTCCGACTTGACTCCGACTGGACTTCAACTGCACTCCGATTAGACTCCTAATGGACTCCAACTGCACTCCAACTGAACTCCGACTAGACTCCTAATGGATTCCCATGACACTAACTGAACTCCGACGGGACTCCCATGACACTAACTGGACGGGACTCCCATGACACTAACTGGACTCCGAGTGGACTCCGATGAGACTGACTAGACTATGGCTGGACTCCGACTGGACTGCGACTGGACTCCGAGACTGCCTTGACTCCAATTGGACTCCAACTGCACTCCGACTAGACTTCTAATGGACTCCGACTGGACTCCAACTGAACTCCGACTAGACTCCTAATGGACTCCCATGACACTAACTGGACTCCGACTGGACTCCTAATGGACTCCCATGACACTAACTGGACTCCGGCTGGACTCCCATGAAACTAACTGGACTCCGAGTGGACTCCGATGAGACTGACTTGACTATGGCTATACTCCGACTGGACTCGGACTGGACTCCAACTAGACTCCAACTAGACTCCTTCTGGACTCCTACTGGACTCCTACTGAACTCCCACTGGACTCCTACTGGGCTCGTCTTGAAACTGACTTGCGTAAGTAGTACGTATATTGAAAGAAATCTTGTATTTTCAAATATTTGTGAAATTGATAGTTCAAAATATTGGGACATCGTTGACACCATAACACGGACTAGATGAATTATAAAATAAAACCAAAGGTGCTTACTTATGTATATTGTTTCAAATGATCATTTCGGGTGTTCACCCATCTTCAGTGATAATAAGAAATAAATGTAGAAATGTTCTACATTTATTCCTTATTATCACTGAAGATGGGTGAACACCCGAAATGATCATTTGAAACAATATACATAAGTAAGCACCTTTGGTTTTTATTTTACAATTCATCTAGTCTGAAAATTTCTGGTGCAAAATGCGAAAAACTTTTACAAACCATAACACGCTCTAAAACATCAAATCCTCACGAACAGTAAAATATTAAATTCTGAATAAAACAAATAGTAATACTCACAAGAAAGAACTGATGGACTAACCTCGGGTAATATTGGCCAACTGTTGGACCAATCATGGATAAGATTGCCATGGATAAACGAAAAATTACAGAGTAAATGATAATTACAAAATGATTGTCACGTGAAAAAACGCTCTCAAGGGCAGACAAAAATGAAAGGATTTCGAGATATTCGCGTCTAATGTTGGGAATTATTTACCGGTGCTTTGCAATCTTGCGTACGGAGTTGGTGCAGCGCAGACGGGTGATGAAGGCTAAGACTCAGCACGCATTGATAGAGCTACGTCCTTTCGCAATACTCCCTCCCCCCAACTTCCCATTTTTTAACCCTACCCTCTTGTATGTCTCGTCGCCCATGCTTCATCTTGATACCTCCCTCAACTGATTATTTACCTACATAGAAATTTTGTTTTCCTCTACGAGTTTTCTTCCCTCTCTATCGCTATCTCTCACTCACATCCTATCTCTCTCTAGGAAGTAGTCCTATCAATGCGCAGTGAGTTGAGTGACTCGGCTGACAACAGGCCCTCCGTGGAGTAACGTTTAAACGTATAAGAGAAACACGAAGCACCGGGCAAATACTTCCCAACTTTAGACGCGAATACCTCAAAATCCTGGCATTTTTTTTTTTTTTTTTATGCCAGCGAGAGCTTTTTCTGAGAAGACAATTTTACACTGTAATTTCAAAAAAATTGACTGGAAACCAGTTCTCATGAGCATAGCTTGGAGTTTTCTTCGCCGATTTACGTTTTCTTTTTCCTTTCCATGTACACTCTACATTTGTCAAGCATTCAAGCATTTGTCAACGCAAAATTGCTATTGATAGGCATAATTCAGGAGACTTTATGCCGCTGATTTTCTACTTCTTTTAAAAATAACATGAAAGATTTTCGACCAAAAAAGTCGATGGTACAACTCCTTTGCTTTTTTCTCGATTCTCATCATAGAAAAAAAAATTCCTGAAACCCTGGTTACTAAAGAAAATTGCCGATAACTTGAGTACCAATATGATCAAAGCTATTTTGCAAGGGCTGGAATCGATATCTCAGACCTTTTAACGTTCAAAAAGTTCACAAGCAAGCTGTCTCGGGACTCTTCAATTTTTCGTCCGAAAAAAATTAACCATTCAACACTCCCCCGCTTCCTCCCTTCAAATAATTTTCAATAGATTCATAACGGTAGATATATACAAATGTACAACACCTAATGTTTGATATTTTTCATGAAATCCTATTAAAATATCTATGTCTGAATAAGACGGCAAGTGGTAGAGCCGTCTGAAGGTGCGATGATAACAAAATAAAACTCACTCACATTGTTGAGAATTTCTCTCAAATTATCTTGAGGTAAGACTCGATCATTCTTATATTTTGCAAAGCTGGCCAAGTTCTCGTAAGATAAGTTACCAAGATGCGTTAAAAAATCTGCGTAGACTACTTCGACCTCCTCACTCACGTTTCCCCATCGTCTGTAAAAGCCATGAATAGAAATAAATTATTAATGGTTCATATGAGCGTTGATTGGAGGGCGCACAATGCGTTGTCCAAATGGACGAAAGTGACGAAAATCATTAACATCTAAACGGAAAGAGATATTAGGATGGAACTTTGTATAGTGGGTCCCCTTGATAGGTACTATTGCACGGCACGATTGAATTTCAAAAGGGCCCCCTTTTGGGAGCAGAAGGGGGGTCGATTTATACGTATTTTTTTTAAAATTGGAGATATTCAGGTGGTGTACCTCTTGAAATGGTCCATTTAGGTAGAAAAAACACCAATTAGAAGGAATTTGAAAAAGAATAATTTTTTCTCATAGCCTATAAGAGGCCTAAAGTGTAGGATTAGACAAAAAATGGAAGTTTTTGGTCAATTTTGTGAGAATTTGCCGAGCTGTGATCCTTCAAACAGAACATTTCGTCCCTTTAACTCAATTCTACACCGTTAGCTCATATTTGGGCAATTTGGAGCTCAACAGCACAATATTTGAGCCTTACTGACGCAAGACGCTCGAAACTTGCCTATTTCCGAGCAAATGATTCAAACCTTATCAAACAGAGCCAAATTTCAGAAGCCACCAAATTCGTTTTAGAGGAATAGAAAACAACACAAGAGTGCAGCTGTACTTCTGATATTAATGTGTTAGATTTCAGTGTTGACCCTCTTGTTTAACATTATATTATTGGAAAAAATTAAATAAGATATTTGGGAAAAATACTGACAAATAGGTGAACAAGTTGTATGAATATTTCCCGTTATCTACTCGATCTCTCCATATTGACCTTGGAATTTTTACAAATAGGCCTACATAATATTTTTAGGAAGGTTTGATAACAGACGGCTTCAGCATTATGGTACATACGCATATTTACGCTATCTATTGGGTGTGGGTGTTTGCTATAGTGCAGTAGGCGAGCATCAGGTCCAAATAGTAAAATTGTTGACTTGCAGAGCGATTTTGTCAATTATAACCAATTCTGCCGAAGCAGGGTCATCTCCGACATCATGGACTACTCTACAGTAAAGCACTATTTATTTTGATTTTTTTTTTTTTAGATAATAAACCATGCTCTTTTTGTTTTATAAGACCACATAGTATACCTGTCAATTTATCTACATTTTAATGCTATTTCTCAACTTTGATGGAACGGCATTAAAGAAAGTTCCGCAAAGTTCCGTGAAACTCTATATCCAGGAAAGCTCAGTATTACGTAATGTTTCAGAATCCTCCAACCTTTACTGCAGCCAGCCGCGCCTCTAATATACGAATTTTTGTGATTTTTTCGGACTCGTGAAAATGGCGAAATGAGGTGGCACTCAAATGAGATTTTTTTTTTTTTTTTTTTTTTTAACCGTCCTTGATAGTTGGAAGGGGATGTCTGGAATGAAAACAAGCTAAAAGGCCATAAAAGACCGACCACCATAACTTTCGAAAGTTGTGTCCTCACAGAGCCAATCAGCATTGATCTCCCAAAGTCTTTTCGAGGATCTGTGACTGTCTTTCCATTTTCTCGAAATTTTGCCGGACAAAACTTTCGAAAATTGGGACGATTGTTCTTTCATGGCTTCTGAACTTGTTCTCACACCAAACACCTCCTCTGAACCACAAAGGACGGCCTTATTTTTGGAATTACCTTCGATTGTGTGCTGTCTCTCAAATACTGTTCTGAATTTATCCAATTCCACGAATCTGAAAGAAATCACAAAAACTCGTACAACAGGCGTGGTGGCAGGTGGTGGCAGGAACGGTTTCAAGATTCTAAAACATTACATGATCCTGAACGTTCCTGTATAAATAGTTTTGCGGTACTTTGCGGTACTTTTTTTTGTCACTCCATCAAAGTTGAGAAAAAGCATTAAAATGCAGATAGATTGACATGACCACTTTGAGTCCATGAAAAACACATAATGAAAATGGTTTAAAAATCTGCAAAAATCAAAATAAATAGTGCTTATCTAGAGGAATGATTAGCCAAAGAAGTCGGAGATGTCACTGCTTCGGTAGGGTTAGAAATTTTATGTTGCGTATCTGACGAAGTTGCGGTGCGAGTCGAAAAATTTCCACTTTGAACCTAATGTCCGCCGACCGCACCGGAAAACACCCAATGGAAAGCGGATAAAATGCGTATCAATGCTGAGTCTGTTGTTGTTAAACCTTCCTAAAAACACTGTCTAGGCCCATTTGTTCAAATTCCGAGATCGATTTTTCGATTTTCGTCCATTGCTCAACGCACTGTGGGGCGGGGGGCGCCGTCGGGCGGGGGGGGGGGAGTTTCCCCGTCTTCAAGGTAAGTATCACGACAGAAAACTGCAATCTGCAGACTTCCGTGACAGGCAAATTATATGTATAAGAGGCATTAGAAGCATGACGGAAACAGCTTAATGGCAAATAAAAGTCTAAGGAACAAAACAGGCATACTGATTCAAGCTTACCTTTGAAGATTTACAGATGGGTTAGCATAGTTCACATGCTGAATTCCTAGTTCTATTGCCTGAAAAGGCGGGAGGGGGAAGGTTAGGGCACGGTGAATATTGAAGCATATTCAAAGGGAAATAAAAATCGGGGGGGGGCAGTTGAATGCACTTAAATATACGAACAAGTGTAAAGACGTGTGTAGAAGAGGAATGAAAAGGGTTTAACGATACCAGTCTGGAAAAAATGTCCTATAAATGATATCAAAACACTCACTTTCACTTAACGAAAAGGTGTTGAGGAAGAACACTTTTTGCAGAAAAACACATACGCGGTCTCAAGCAATAGAGTAGACTGACTAGCCAGACTTTTTTCGAGTCGGGAAAACGGTGGTTCGCGAGCAGGTTACCTGCAAATGTGACGACAAGGGAGGAGGGGGAAGAGGGTGGGGGGAATAGGGTGGAGGAAGAGGGTGGGGGAAGAGGGTGGGGGAAGAGGGTGGGGGAAGAGGGTGGGGGGAAGAGGGTGGGGGAAGAGGGTGGGCGGACGCGGATCACATCTGACCGTGTCTGAAGATTTGGAATCTCAGTGACCTTGATCACTGCTTCGCTAATTGAGAGTGCGTTTGAGTTCACACTCAACGCACGCGGAAGAACGGATCGCTGATTGCGTATGCTAACTAGTAGAGTTAACCCCTAGATTGAGCAAGTAGTACCTAAATTGTTGAGGCTTCATGTTGACACAGAATACTGTAATCAGAACGAAAATTCTAATTAATTTTGAAACATACTTTGCTTCGGGCCGCCAAGTCCGAAAGTGAGCATCTTCGGCAATCTTCGGCAGATCTTCGGCAACTGGCTGAGTTGTGATTGATTGTATAGCCTGAAAAAGCATGTCCGCCATCTTGAGAAGTGAGTAGGCACACTTGCCAGTTTGTGCCAGTAAATTCCAAATCTTGTTTCCATTGGCTCTTATGGGAGTTTCCGTTCTGATTAGAGTATTCTGTGATGTTGAGGCTTCAAAAATATTGGGAATTTCTCAGCACAAACTGTCAACCGTGCGAGCTAACTTCTACAGATCGCTGGCGTACTTTCCTAGATTATATTCATAATCCGGGCTCACCTATAACCAATTGAAACCCGACCCGTTGCCGAAGATTGGTCGAAAACGCCTACTTTCTGTCATATGCGGATCCAGAAATCTGACAACTGTGCATTCTTGCCATTTGAATGTATGGTAAACAATCGATTCTTGAAGGGGCAAATCCCCGAGATTAATCGAATATTTCTCACGCAATCAAACTGGAAGAGTACACTGTTGCCAGATTGTTGAATCCGCCAATGCTTTCTTTTATGGCGGAACCAAGAATACCCGAAGTAAAAAATAATTCACATTGAATTTAAGTTTTCGGTTTGGCTGTAGTATTCTGTACCAATGAAAGTAATTACGTCACACCTGTTCCATTCAGAAAACATTTACTCGTAAACGTTCTCGATAATTTCTAATGAGTAAGCAAATAATGTTGCAAAATGAAGGTACGATGAATGGATTACCGATAATTTTATTCTCGGGTTAAAATTGCACTTAACTTAAAAGGAAATTAAATGCAATTTTTTGTTAGTCGCTCTTTTATCCGAGACTAAAATAATTTACCGACTTATTTTTCACACCTACATGAAAAAAGAAAGGCAAATGCCGATAAAGGTAGCCAAATACTCGGATGAGAGTAGATTTAGAAGTAAGTGTGCCGAGGAGTCGTGAGTCGGAACATAAATTGCGAGTATATAACTATTCGTGCCTCGCGGTAACGTTTTTGCCTAACCTGTTAATTGAAGGCGCACAATCTAATTCTCAATTTTTCCGTTACGTGTTACTCCTTCCTCAATTTTTTTTTTCTGCGCATGCAACTTTTTACTTGTCTCACAAGCGAGCAAAGTGTTATTTGTTCTGAGATTTGCAAATTATCTTTTACGTTTTCTATTTACTACGCACCTACTTCTAATAATTGTAATATTCTAAAGTATCATGACTCACACTTATCTGAGTGTTACAATGCAATGGTCCACCGCGGAATGTAACATTCGTGACCATGTTTTCGATACTTTCAATTTTGTAATATATATGGCGTTCCTTTAAAAGCCGAAGTACCGTCATCATGTAAATCTGAAGGGTACCCTGGTAAAAATGACGACTATTCCAAAAATGACTATAAACATAGTTGCCGACTATAATCTATAGTTGGCCAACTACAATCCATAGTTGGCCAACTATGTTTATAGTCGTTTTTGGAACGGTTATAGTCGTCATTTTTACCGGGGTACCCAGAACCATTTCACATCAAAAGCCTTGAAAAACGTTCTTTGAATTTCAGATTTTTGAAAAAATAACATCCTTTCAGAGACAAGATTTATTTTTGTTCACTAACTTCTACTCTATTTTTTTTACTGAAAACTACTGAAAAGTTAATCGTAAGCCTACACTTTCAAAGAATAACAACGTACTGTCCATAAACTAGCTACCGCTGCACGATGGTCTGAGATCGTCAGAAAGTGGCCAAAAATCAGACACTGAATTTCTCACAATTTATCATTTATAAACTTTTACGACCAATTTCAATCATAGAGAACACTTTTAACAAGTAATTTGAACTTAAAAATGTCACCATGAAGTCTTTAATTACGCTTAAAAGTTAGAAAACCATGATTTTTGTTGAGTATTTTTCCCTGATTTTTAACCACTCTTTTTCGATCTCAGACCATAGTGCGCTGGCCTTACGGGAAATGGCTCCGAATGGATTTTAGATTCTTTGATCTCATATTGAAGGTTAGCTGATGTGAAGTAGAAGTGCTCACGGCACTAACTCAATCGTATAAATTAATCATTCAGTAGGGCGTACTCAATTCTTTTAAATACATAAAGTTTAACGAAAAAAGAAACTATAAGCTTCTAATATGAAAAACCGTTCGAAGTATTTTCTGTACTACCCTTGGTACCGTACAGTGAGTGGTGGTCCGTGGGTTCGAAAGTGGTGGAAGGGGGGGGGGGCATCTCTCTTTTCTTGATCCCTTCTCTGTATAAAAAGGAGGTTTAAGGTGTTACAACCTTTTAGTTTTCCTCTTTTCGTTTATTACTTTTCTTATTCTTCTTATTTTTTCTTTTCTTTTTTCAGACTTTTCCCCAAAAAATGGGGGGGGGGACTTCAGCCCCCAAAGCCCCCCACCCCTCCCACGGACCACCCGTGCTTACATTGTTCTAGCCTGCAAGGATTAATGGATAGTTTTCATCCATAAACAAATGCGAAATCCAGTTTTCCCGCTTCAAAGAGATTTCACATTCATAAAAAGAAAGAAATGTTTGCTTACGCACTCGTGGATGTACTCAGCCACATAAGAGCTATTGACCGAATTTGCCGGGCAGAGTGTGATGGCGGGGAAAGGGACGTCCCAGTTGTGGAAATCCATGTCAAGCCCGGTGATGGTTGGATTCGTCTGGAATTTGTCCCACAACGATACGACATTAATCGTGACCAAGGCAACGCCGGCCATTACGAAACAAAACCACATGAATCTGTAACGTCAACAAAAGGAAGAGTTTGGATATACTGTTTTGCAATCCTCAATAATTCATTCACGTTCCAAAAATAATACATTGAAAAAAGTGTTTCGATAAAGTTTACCATAATTTGATTAAACTTACTATTCACTTGGTTTGGATATACGACAATCCATGTCGAAGGTAACCGTTACCTGTCTCACACAGTAAATTTTAAGATGCACTTCATCGTAGGATTTAACCATGAAAATAATTATTTCAAACCAAATGTGGATTAAATTTAACCATCGCACTTGGTTAAAATTTAACCAAGTAATGGTTAGAGTTTTTTTAAACAGTTTCCTTTTTGAAATGCGTTCTAATAACAGTGCGGTACATATTTCCGTCGTACTTATTTGGTCTTGAAATTACTAGAGCCTCTAAAATTATCATGATAATTTTTTTTTTTTGTTTTTTTTTGTTTTTTTTTGTTTTTGTTTTTTTTTTTTTTAAGTACCATCTGGGAGGCGGCTCTCAAATAAATAACTTTGCTTCATCAAACTTTACATACGAATACTTTTGAGCTTTTGAAAGCTTTCCGAAGATTTGAAAATATCGCACTTTTGTGTCAATACGGGTAATTAATTTCGTCGTAGATAGTAACCATTTCATCGTAAAACCAACACACTGTAAAATCCACAAAGCTCGATTTGACTATTTTTACGTGGTTAAATTTACAATATGGCTTGCTTAAATTTTACTGTATTTTTGTAACTTTTACCATCAGTATAGTAAAATTTAACCATGAAATAAATGTATACTATGTCAATATAGTAAACTTTAACCAAGTACTTTTTCCAGTGTAATTAAAAGCAAATAACGGGGGGCGGAATCTCGTTTTGAACACGTATCGAAAAGTTATGCATTTCATAAACTAGGGATAAACTGTGAGTGTCCATCCGACCTTGACTGTAATCGAAGACATTTCAGAAAGAAGGGCAATTAAAATGGGCGTGTTCTTCCTAAGCAGTGTCGCTCGCAGGGGGGGGGGGGGGGGGGGGTCAGGAAAGCCCTCCCCCGTTCCACCGATGTTTAGGGACGGAGGAGAAGAGGGGAATAATTTCCAATCAAACGCTCATCAATGCACGCTCCTACCAACAAAAACCCTGTGTACGCCACTTTTCCTAAGAATTGTGCAATTTGAGCAAATGGAGGTTTTTAGCAGTGGGTTAGCGTGCAACTTGGCAACGTTGCAGTTTGTCCATTTAAACCCATGAGAAAGATCGAAGTATTGGGTGTTTGGTGAACACCTTCGCATTCGACTCTCTACATGGGTTTAAATGGATGAAATACAACGTTGCCATATTGCATGCTACGCTACTGGTTTTTAGCTGAGGAGCACACTTGTTGTTTTATGAAACCTTCTTCCAGAAATGTCTTCCATTCTTCTATAGAGGTAGTTTCAGAAGTGTAGGCGGACCTAGATCGATAATATTTGGAATTTATTGTCGACATTATTTCTGATATTACTCGATGAAAATGAATGAAAATGAAATTGAGTGTTCATTTTTCAATGAGGAAAACTCCAAACACAAAAGGACAAAGTCAGGAGCAAATTCGGTATTGATTTGAAGGAATAACCGTTGAAAATTCGCCAAAGATTATGGTTTTGGTCCGCTTACACTTCTGAAACTACCTCTACCTTTACCTTTGCTTTGGTTAGCCAATAACCAAAGCAAACTAACACATGAGAGAAAGAGAAAAGAAAATAAGTATGGAAGAATGTTACATGCAGCATAACATTGGCAAGAGCAAGTAAATGGATCCCTCAGGACAGCGGTTCTCAAACTTTTTCACCTTTCACCGCGGACCTCCGCGGGGGTCCGCCCGATTAACAACCTTTTTTTTTTTGTTTCTTTATTTTTGTTTTTTGTTTGTTTTTTGTTTGATTTTTTTTACCGAATATTTACTTTTCTAATAAAACTTACCCAATGACTCATTATATTTAAAATTTTAAAAAAAAAAAAAAAAAAAAAAAAAAAAAAAAAAAAAAAAAAAAAAAAAAAAAAAATATTAGAATTTTGAAACAAAAAATTTGACAAGAACAATGAATTTGGAATAAAATGTGAGGTTATCTATATGAAAAAAGGAACAAAAAATTAATGAAAGACTGCCCTGGAAATGGTACTTAGCCGCGTGAATGAAACAGTTGTTAATACGAGAATTTAAACGTTTATCGACAAGTTTCCCACCGTTTTCTTATTTTTCCCCATTCTTTTAAGTTTAGTTCACGAAGTTTGTACGCTTTACTACTATAGCCCGATGACTCACCGTGGACCCCAGTTGAAGAACCGCTGCCTTAGGAAACAGTTTTTTTTAAAAAAAAAAGAGTAATAGAAAGAGAGAGAGAAAAACAAGAACAAAAAAAAACCGTCACACTACAAAAGACCGATAAGTATTTGTCACGTTTCACGGACTGCAAATTAATTTGTAATTTTTCTGGGCAATAATGTAAAGAAACTCCAACCGTACACTTTCTGATCCAAAATATTTAAAGGAGTTTAGCAAGCTGATAATTGTTTCATATGAATGAAGAGTGAAGACGGTTAGTATTTGTAATAGTTCAACTTAATATTATTTTTACTATTAATACGAAAACAGCATATTTTAACTTGCGATTCAATTTGCCCAGTACACATAAAATCTGAATCAATCATTATTTAGATTAACTTACCTCTCGCAAAATGGACGGTCCGTTTGAGCAACATACCGGATCCCATGTAAACTGCTTTTCTCGGAGAATTCTTTAACCTGGTGAGACCAGCTGGTGCAGAGGAGACCAGTGTATGAAAAATCTTCCTTGGTTTTGTATTCCGATTTCACTTGATTCCTGATCATGTTTCTGAGAACTAATCATTTTTTTATTTCTTCACTCTAGCCAAAGAGAATTCGATAAATGTACTTTCACCTCGGAGACCTATTTTTAAATTGGTACATATTCTAACATGACCTTTGATCACAGAGGATCGTATCGTACTGCTTCGTAATCGTAACCGAACAATCGGATCAAATATCAAATACGTTCTATCAAATGGGCTTGCTACTGCGCATCTCGATCGCGCAGGTAACCACGTCCTCACCTCTTCATACTTCATTTGACACTGAATACTGCGAGCGGAGACCAGTTGGAATCATCACTGTCAACTGAAGTTTAAAAAAAAAATGGAAGTGATTACGACTGATTACCTGCGCCGCTGGAAGTGAGCAGTAGCAATACCATTTGATTTTACGACTATACGATTCGATTGCGAGTAGGATTACCGTGATTGACACGGGATTCCATTTACCAATAAATTAGTTATAGGTTGGAGTGGTGTGCTTCAGTGGTAGATCTAGAAATCTTTCAAGGGAGGGGCTGAGGTCCGGGGGGCGGGGGGCTAAAACCTACTGTTTCAACAAAACATCCAAAATTTCCTCGGAAATCCCTTCGTAGATAGTGAAACAATGTCGCTGAAGGAAGGGGGGGGTACAAACCCCTAAGCCCCCCCCTTTGAATCCGAGCCTGGTATGTGCTTACACCTGCAATCTTGAATGCTTGTCAACGTTATATGATAACATTGTGAACCATTAATAATTGTACCCTGTTCTTAGTACTTAAGGAATACTTTTTTTTTCTGTCTCCATTCGTTTTTAATATATTTTAACTCTCATGCTTTGGTAGCCGATAAAAGGGCTTTTTTTTCCATCCAAC
The DNA here is from genome assembly GCA_011764245.1 of Trialeurodes vaporariorum. Classification (NCBI taxonomy): domain Eukaryota; kingdom Metazoa; phylum Arthropoda; class Insecta; order Hemiptera; family Aleyrodidae; genus Trialeurodes; species Trialeurodes vaporariorum. Next base: position 58,922,694 of record VMOF01000035.1, on the reverse strand, counting down.
AAACTTTGAGTGACAATTGATCGATTGGATAATTGATTATTAGAGAGAGATAATAATGAGAAAAATTGAATTAAATTATGATCGAGGGAAGAAAATTAGTGAACAGAGTTGTCCGAAAACACTTGGAAATTTAAAGTATCACCAATTATCGGTGGTGCATAGAACAAAATGATATGGAAATCGGAAAATCTATCGAAACTTTAAGGAAATGGTAAGTTCATTTTGATGAACACAAATTACGAGACTTGATTCAAGGATCTAAAGTTATAATTGTTGCGGGTGAAACTACATACCGTAAAAAAGAAAAGACAGGTTCGTGGGGAATACTGAACGTACACTAACCGCGTTAACCCAATCTAAGGATTTACGCATTTATTATCGGCGAACTACGGTTTATTTGATTAAATAAATTTCGATTCGAGTCATTAATAATGACTCGAATCAAATGATTCACTTAATCAACTCATTCCTTCCAATGACCTCAAAAAGAGTTACGAAAGTTTGTTTCAAAAAATATATTCGAAGGCCAGTAATCTACCGTTGCAAGAATTTCAACCTACCTCATCTATTTTTACGCCAAAATGTCTATTTAAAAATACTTATAATATGAAAAAAATTAATCGATTCATGGTTATTTCTATAGCCAAAGCCAGTAATTGTCATTATATCGATTCACTATAATACATCTACTATATCTACTAACTATCTTCGTCCTGCTCCTCACTACAACAGTCTACAAAGAACGATTCAATCACCGAATCTCGTTCCTCGTAAAACACAGTGAATACAGGTGATAAGTAATTTCTCGAGGTAATGTAGCCAGATCTCAGAAATTGATACTTTTCATGTGTTTTATTCGAGCATTTTCGGATATATTTCTGAAAGTTTTGAGATTTTAAGGCCTTATCCGCCTTTCATTTTCTTGATTCCCGATAAGTTTTTAGAATGATCATCGCTTACCAAATTAAATTTCCAAAATTTTTCTTTACTAGACTTGGCAACACTGCCATTCTCACTACCTCATCGGGGAGAAGAGAGGGAGGAAAGGAGCTAAAAGAACTATTGGTTTTTAGTGTATTTATTTTTTCCAAATGTGACTCAATTAGGGGTCACGAAAACGCATACAAATCACGCCAACCCTACATTTGAATGAGTGCCGGTGATTACCGAGACACGCTCTGACATTCAAACGCAAGTCCGCTCAAATTACACGAATGGCAACCGTGTGACACAATCAATGATTGTCATCAGTGGCGTCGCGTGCGATTTGGCAACAATGCATTCTATCCATTTAAACTCTTGTAAAAGATCGAATTCAGAGGGTGCACAGTGCACAAGGAAAATTCGATACATTTAATGAGTTTAAATGGAGCAGTTGCATTGTTGCCCGATGACACGCGACGCTACTGATTGTCATCACGCTCATTGACTTGCTATAAAAAAAGGAATGTACCTACGCACGTTGCACAGTAAGACAGGTCATATTCTTTGAATTAACCTTTATAGACCAAGCCCGAGTAAACTCGTTTTTCTCCTCTAGTCTATTTTACATTGATTCAGTCTTTATTTCGGATATACGCAAGTATTGATGAAAACACTACAAGATAAAGTCTCAATGAGCGCCTTCAATTCGTCGTTTAGGCAATTCCAACTCCCCCCAGTACGAACAGTTAACTACCTTCCCTGTGTAAACGGAGGAGTGGTGTTCTCTTGAACTAACCTGGTCATTAAAGGGTTAATATTCTTCGAAATTTTATCCACCCAAAAATATTGACGAAGAGGTTTATCAAGAGTTCATCAATCAAACTAATGAGAGAGGGAAATGAGCTCTCTCTGGATGTGTATACTCTATACTTTGAGTTCACGTAACTTAAAATCTTTTGAATTTTCAGTCACGTATACTCAAATTAGAAAAAAACACACATTTTCAGTAGAGCAAGTATTAAGAAGAAACACATTTTTAGAAAATAATATTATTTCCTGGACTTTACCTTGTTCAGTTATTATTAAGTATACATACCCTATTGTTATACAACCATGAAAATAATTCTTCGGGTATGCTGGAAAAAAAAATAATAAAATTAAAAATAAAAAAGGTTAAACTTGAATGGGTGTTTTAAAAAAAAGAGTTCCCGAAACAGAAGGGTTTCCTTTTTCAAAAGCCTTTAACGCCGGATTTTTTTTTTAAAGGGGTTTAAAAATAATTGGAAAAAGGCCAAAGTGAAGAAAATTTTTTAATGTTAAACAATGAAGGGGAATGAAAGGGGGTTTTGAATGATTTTAAGTGTGTTTCCTTTTTGAGAAAACCTCCCGAAACCCAAATCGGTTTTTGGGGTTTTTGTTTCTCCGTTCCCATTCGGAAAGGGAAACTTTCCCAACCGCCCGGAAAACAGTTAGTTATTTGGGATTTAAGAATTTTTTGCGCCAGCATAAAGGTTTTGTTTTGAGTTTTTTTTAAAAATTTAAAAAAGAAGGTTTAAATTACAAAGTTTAAATAAGGCTTTAAAGGGAAGAAAATAAAATTTAAAAATCTTCGAATTTTGGGGGCAACCCTCCATTAAACAAAAACAAAAACAAATGGGGGGATTAAAAAAAAAAACCAATGCGTTTTCAATTTGTTTTAATGGGAAAAAGGTTTTTGGGGAAAAAATTAAAAATTTTAGGCCCTGAATTAAAATTTTTCCACAATTGGGGCCCCTTGAAATTCTTTTCAGATAATTAAAGGGGATTTCTAAAATGAAATTTTTGGGAAAACTCATTGGGCCCTCGGGGAAATTCCCAAAAAACCGGGAACCAATAAACGGAAACATTTTAAACAAAATTGTTTTTAAATGCGCCCCCTTTTGGCGATTGCAAACCGCGGTTTAAATTTTTATCTGAGAAAATGATTATTGGGAACTGCTTTTAAAAAGGGCGGTAGCTTCAGCCTTTTAAAATTTTTGAAAAAATTCAGATCCAAATTTTAAAGGAAAAATTTTTGGGGGCCCAAAAACGTAATTACGTGGGGTTTCCAAAGGCCCCCCCCCGTATTGCTTTACGGTCCAAAACACCCTAATTTAAATTTTTGTGAAAACCAAAAAACATTAAAAATGATTTAGGGAAACTAAAATGAATAAATTCCGGAAATTTTAAAAACTTAATTTTCCTCCCCCCCTTTAAAAATCGAAAACTAATAACGAGACCAATGGTTTAAAAGACAAGGGAAGTTTTTCCGTTTTGGAAAAATTTTCCTTGAAGGGCCAGGTTCTTGGGGCCCGGGGGGAATTAACGGATTCCCTCGGGGGTTTCCCCCTTTTCCTTAAAACGGGAGGGGGCGCAAATTCACAAAAAAAATTTGTGAAAATTAAAAGATACCTGAAGGCAAACCGGGAATTTATTTTGAACCGGGTAGGGGGCATTCCGGGTTTTCTTTTTGGGGTTTTAAATTTCAAAAATGGAAAAAGGAACCACCAGACCCGGAAAACTTAATTTTTGGTTAAAACCATAAAAAAGCAGGGCCCCCAAAACCAATTTTTTTCCCCAGGGGGGAACTTTTTTTTTCCTGGGAAGGTTTAAAATTAAATTGAGCGGGAAGGCTAGAGCCCATTATTCCCCCAAAATAGGAAATTAAACCCTTTTTCCTCCATGGAAAAAAGGGTTTACATTTTCGTATTAAAATAAAATTTTATTTTTGAAAAATGTTTGTTTTAAAAAATCGCATGAGAAGAAATGAAAAATTTAAACTTTTTTTTTTATTTTTATTGGATAACTAAAAGAACCTTTTTAAAGAAGAGGGAATAATTTCCAATCAAACGCTCATCAATGCACGCTCCTACCAACAAAAACCCTGTGTACGCCACTTTTCCTAAGAATTGTGCAATTTGAGCAAATGGAGGTTTTTAGCAGTGGGTTAGCGTGCAACTTGGCAACGTTGCAGTTTGTCCATTTAAACCCATGAGAAAGATCGAAGTATTGGGTGTTTGGTGAACACCTTCGCATTCGACTCTCTACATGGGTTTAAATGGATGAAATACAACGTTGCCATATTGCATGCTACGCTACTGGTTTTTAGCTGAGGAGCACACTTGTTGTTTTATGAAACCTTCTTCCAGAAATGTCTTCCATTCTTCTATAGAGGTAGTTTCAGAAGTGTAGGCGGACCTAGATCGATAATATTTGGAATTTATTGTCGACATTATTTCTGATATTACTCGATGAAAATGAATGAAAATGAAATTGAGTGTTCATTTTTCAATGAGGAAAACTCCAAACACAAAAGGACAAAGTCAGGAGCAAATTCGGTATTGATTTGAAGGAATAACCGTTGAAAATTCGCCAAAGATTATGGTTTTGGTCCGCTTACACTTCTGAAACTACCTCTACCTTTACCTTTGCTTTGGTTAGCCAATAACCAAAGCAAACTAACACATGAGAGAAAGAGAAAAGAAAATAAGTATGGAAGAATGTTACATGCAGCATAACATTGGCAAGAGCAAGTAAATGGATCCCTCAGGACAGCGGTTCTCAAACTTTTTCACCTTTCACCGCGGACCTCCGCGGGGGTCCGTCCGATTAACAACCTTTTTCTTTTTGTTTCTTTATTTTTGTTTTTTGTTTGTTTTTTGTTTGATTTTTTTTTACCGAATATTTACTTTTCTAATAAAACTTACCCAATGACTCATTATATTTCAAATTTAAAAAAAAAAAAAAAAAAAAAAAAAAAAAAAAAAAAAAAAAAAAAAAAAAAAAAATATTAGAATTTTGAAACAAAAAATTTGACAAGAACAATGAATTTGGAATAAAATGTGAGGTTATCTATATGAAAAAAGGAACAAAAAATTAATGAAAGACTGCCCTGGAAATGGTACTTAGCCGCGTGAATGAAACAGTTGTTAATACGAGAATTTAAACGTTTATCGACAAGTTTCCCACCGTTTTCTTATTTTTCCCCATTCTTTTAAGTTTAGTTCACGAAGTTTGTACGCTTTACTACTATAGCCCGATGACTCACCGTGGACCCCAGTTGAAGAACCGCTGCCTTAGGAAACAGTTTTTTTTAAAAAAAAAAGAGTAATAGAAAGAGAGAGAGAAAAACAAGAACAAAACAAAACCGTCACACTACAAAAGACCGATAAGTATTTGTCACGTTTCACGGACTGCAAATTAATTTGTAATTTTTCTGGGCAATAATGTAAAGAAACTCCAACCGTACACTTTCTGATCCAAAATATTTAAAGGAGTTTAGCAAGCTGATAATTGTTTCATATGAATGAAGAGTGAAGACGGTTAGTATTTGTAATAGTTCAACTTAATATTATTTTTACTATTAATACGAAAACAGCATATTTTAACTTGCGATTCAATTTGCCCAGTACACATAAAATCTGAATCAATCATTATTTAGATTAACTTACCTCTCGCAAAATGGACGGTCCGTTTGAGCAACATACCGGATCCCATGTAAACTGCTTTTCTCGGAGAATTCTTTAACCTGGTGAGACCAGCTGGTGCAGAGGAGACCAGTGTATGAAAAATCTTCCTTGGATTTGTATTCCGATTTCACTTGATTCCTGATCATGTTTCTGAGAACTAATCACTTTTTTATTTCTTCACTCTAGCCAAAGAGAATTCGATAAATGTACTTTCACCTCGGAGACCTATTTTTAAATTGGTACATATTCTAACATGACCTTTGATCACAGAGGATCGTATCGTACTGCTTCGTAATCGTAACCGAACAATCGGATCAAATATCAAATACGTTCTATCAAATGGGCTTGCTACTGCGCATCTCGATCGCGCAGGTAACCACGTCCTCACCTCTTCATACTTCATTTGACACTGAATACTGCGAGCGGAGACCAGTTGGAATCATCACTGTCAACTGAAGTTTAAAAAAAAAGTGGAAGTGATTACGACTGATTACCTGCGCCGCTGGAAGTGAGCAGTAGCAATACCATTTGATTTTACGACTATACGATTCGATTGCGAGTAGGATTACCGTGATTGACACGGGATTCCATTTACCAATAAATTAGTTATAGGTTGGAGTGGTGTGCTTCAGTGGTAGATCTAGAAATCTTTCAAGGGAGGGGCTGAGGTCCCGGGGGGCGGGGGGCTAAAACCTACTGTTTCAACAAAACATCCAAAATTTCCTCGGAAATCCCTTCGTAGATAGTGAAACAATGTCGCTGAAGGAAGGGGGGCTACAAACCCCTAAGCCCCCCCCTTTGAATCCGAGCCTGGTATGTGCTTACACCTGCAATCTTGAATGCTTGTCAACGTTATACTGATAACATTGTGAACCATTAATAATTGTACCCTGTTCTTAGTACTTAAGGAATACTTTTTTTTTTCTGTCTCCATTCGTTTTTAATATATTTTAACTCTCATGCTTTGGTAGCCGATAAAAGGGCTTTTTTTTCCATCCAACAAACTTTGAGTGACAATTGATCGATTGGATAATTGATTATTAGAGAGAGATAATAATGAGAAAAATTGAATTAAATTATGATCGAGGGAAGAAAATTAGTGAACAGAGTTGTCCGAAAACACTTGGAAATTTAAAGTATCACCAATTATCGGTGGTGCATAGAACAAAATGATATGGAAATCGGAAAATCTATCGAAACTTTAAGGAAATGGTAAGTTCATTTTGATGAACACAAATTACGAGACTTGATTCAAGGATCTAAAGTTATAATTGTTGCGGGTGAAACTACATACCGTAAAAATGAAAAGACAGGTTCGTGGGGAATACTGAACGTACACTAACCGCGTTAACCCAATCTAAGGATTTACGCATTTATTATCGGCGAACTACGGTTTATTTGATTAAAATAAATTTCGATTCGAGTCATTAATAATGACTCGAATCAAATGATTCACTTAATCAACTCATTCCTTCCAATGACCTCAAAAAGAGTTACGAAAGTTTGTTTCAAAAAATATATTCGAAGGCCAGTAATCTACCGTTGCAAGAATTTCAACCTACCTCATCTATTTTTACGCCAAAATGTCTATTTAAAAATACTTATAATATGAAAAAAATTAATCGATTCATGGTTATTTCTATAGCCAAAGCCAGTAATTGTCCATTATATCGATTCACTATAATACATCTACTATATCTACTAACTATCTTCGTCCTGCTCCTCACTACAACAGTCTACAAAGAACGATTCAATCACCGAATCTCGTTCCTCGTAAAACACAGTGAATACAGGTGATAAGTAATTTCTCGAGGTAATGTAGCCAGATCTCAGAAATTGATACTTTTCATGTGTTTTATTCGAGCATTTTCGGATATATTTCTGAAAGTTTTGAGATTTTAAGGCCTTATCCGCCTTTCATTTTCTTGATTCCCGATAAGTTTTTAGAATGATCATCGCTTACCAAATTAAATTTCCAAAATTTTTCTTTACTAGACTTGGCAACACTGCCATTCTCACTACCTCATCGGGGAGAAGAGAGGGAGGAAAGGAGCTAAAAGAACTATTGGTTTTTAGTGTATTTATTTTTTCCAAATGTGACTCAATTAGGGGTCACGAAAACGCATACAAATCACGCCAACCCTACATTTGAATGAGTGCCGGTGATTACCGAGACACGCTCTGACATTCAAACGCAAGTCCGCTCAAATTACACGAATGGCAACCGTGTGACACAATCAATGATTGTCATCAGTGGCGTCGCGTGCGATTTGGCAACAATGCATTCTATCCATTTAAACTCTTGTAAAAGATCGAATTCAGAGGGTGCACAGTGCACAAGGAAAATTCGATACATTTAATGAGTTTAAATGGAGCAGTTGCATTGTTGCCCGATGACACGCGACGCTACTGATTGTCATCACGCTCATTGACTTGCTATTAAAAAAGGAATGTACCTACGCACGTTGCACAGTAAGACAGGTCATATTCTTTGAATTAACCCTTTATAGACCAAGCCCGAGTAAACTCGTTTTTCTCCTCTAGTCTATTTCACATTGATTCAGTCTTTATTTCGGATATACGCAAGTATTGATGAAAACACTACAAGATAAAGTCTCAATGAGCGCCTTCAATTCGTCGTTTAGGCAATTCCAACTCCCCCGAGTACGAACAGTTAACTACCTTCCCTGTGTAAACGGAGGAGTGGTGTTCTCTTGAACTAACCTGGTCATTAAAGGGTTAATATTCTTCGAAATTTTATCCACCCAAAAATATTGACGAAGAGGTTTATCAAGAGTTCATCAATCAAACTAATGAGAGAGGGAAATGAGCTCTCTCTGGATGTGTATACTCTATACTTTGAGTTCACGTAACTTAAAATCTTTTGAATTTTCAGTCACGTATACTCAAATTAGAAAAAAACACACATTTTCAGTAGAGCAAGTATTAAGAAGAAACACATTTTTAGAAAATAATATTATTTCCTGGACTTTACCTTGTTCAGTTATTATTAAGTATACATACCCTATTGTTATACAACCATGAAAATAATTCTTCGGATATGCTGAAAAAAAAAATAATAAAATTAAAAATAAAACAAGTTGGAACTTGCAACACTGGAACAGTGTTAGCAAAGAGAGCATGAGTGTCGGCCGTAAATCATTGTAAGTGTGTAGTTCCATATTGATAGTACAAAACTGCGACAAATTCAATCGCAACGCTGCATTTGTGTTTGTATAACAGTGATCGCTGTAAAAATAACTTGATAGGTCAAAGTGGGAATGAAAATTTACTTATAGCGTGTTGAAACAGATGTTCACGAGGCGAGGTGAATACTGTGGTTTTGAAAATCGATTTCGATAGTGATAGTTCCTTTAAAATCGGATGACGCAATACCAATCCTAGCAAGCCGCAAAGTCTAGTTTAGTTATTTGGGACTTTTTTAGATTTCTCTCGCCTGAACCAAAGTCATCAGGAAGGAAATTCTTAATACCAATCCTAGCAAGCCGGAAAGTCTAGTCTAGTTATTTGGGACTTCTATAGAATTTTCCTCGCTTGAACCAAAGTCATCACGATGGAAATTCTTCGTCTTTATGGTTTCAGCTCTTTTTGTCTCAGATTAAAAAATGAATGTTAATATTGATCAAATGTCATCCGACACTCATCAAGGCCCTTAAGGAACGTAATATGAACTTGAAAAAAGCTCATTCGATTTTTAAGGGAGCTTAAACGGTCCATGAGAGACGAAATTCGCGGATACAGAGTATCCACAGCTTATTTCAATGTTCGATCTGACAAGACCGTGCGCCTTTGAAAAATCGATATCTCGATAGTGAATCGATGTATTGCAATTCGGTTTGCACCGATCGAAAGCGCTTGCTTGTGACTAACAACCTCGAAAATTTCAGATCCATCCGAGTTTATTTAATGACCTTACAGGACCTCTCGCGGCCGCAGTTAGACATTTCTTGTCAGAGTTACGCTGAAACGGGGAGTAGTTCCCCCCCCAAGATGATATTTTTTGGCTCGAAACTGCATTGGGCCCTCTCGGGACATCATTGGGACCCGAAAAAAAGCGGAACCGATATAATACGGCACACGACTGGTTCGTGAGAGACGAAATTCGCCTTTTTCCAGCCTCCAGCGCCCCTCTAAGGTCGATCTGACAAGACCGCGCGCCTTTGAAAAATCGATATCTCGAGAACGAATCGATGGATTGCGCACTGCGGTTTGGATTGGGCGGTAGCTTCAGCTTTTAGATAATTCTTGAAAAAAATTCAGATCCATCCAAGTTTTAAACGGATCTTATGGGACCTCCCGCGGCCGCAGTGAGACATTGTACGTGAGACTTACGCTGGAGTTGGGGCCACGCCCCCCCCCCGATATAGACTTTATCGGTCCGACATTTGTCAGGGCCCTTAATGAACTTTATGTGAACTCAAAAAACTTACATATGACTTCTCACGGCGCATGCTAGGTCCATGAGAGTCGAAATTCGCGGATTTTAGAGAATCTTAGATTTCTGACCCTATACCGCGCGCCTTTGAAAAATCGATATCTCGAGAGTAAATCGATGTATCGCAATCCGGTTTGGACCGATCAAAAGAGTAAGCTTACCGGTACTCGCCGTTAAAATTTTGGATCCATCTGATTTCATTTTGAGACCTTACTCGAGTTACTTGGACCCCAGTTGGAATTATTTTTTCGGAGTTACGCTGGCAAGGGGTTCGCTCCCTCTCTTGGAAAACTGTGGAGGGGGCCCTTTGCTGGGGCATACATTCTATTTTTCACTTTTTTTTTTTTTTTTTTTTTTTTTTTTTTTTAATTTTATATTTGTGTCTAATCTAAGTTGGGGGAGGAGGAGGAGAGTACCTGCAAGTCAACCGGCAATTTACTTTTGATAGTGGCTGCGGGTCGAGGGTGCGGATTGCGGACTTTTAACTTGTTGTGGGGTTTACAGGGTGGCCGTGTCTAAACTTATGAGAAAAGAAGGCAACCACAGACCGGAAGAACGTTCAATTTCTGGTTCAGAGACCATGGACAAAGACATGGGCACCCGCAAAACAATTGCCCGGAGGGGCAACTTTTTGAATGTCAATGGAAGGTCTAGGGGACTTCACTTAGAGACGGGCAAGTCTAGAGAACCCATCCCCCCCCCACTTCCGCCCAAAATAGAAAATAAATCAATTATCCTTCCAAATGGTAGAAATTGTAAGTGATTGTAGCATGTAGTCGTATCAAAAGTAATTCTATTTTTGAAGTGTTTGATAATATGAATAAAGTGACAGCATCAGATGATAGAAATAGTAAAAAGCTTAGTACAACTATTCCTTCTTTATTTTCATTGTCCTGATGAATTCTAAGAGTTAACCTATTTAAATTAACAAAACCAAACTCTTGCCTATACATTCTCTAATCATGTAATTATCGACCAGAGGATTCTGAATTTTCAAGGAAGTTCGCAAAATTCTCGTTGCCAACGGTAGTTGCCAATGTAGACACGTTCATACTAGTAGATTTTAAAACTTCTTTCGGCGAGGGAGATGACGGGTGGGAAGGATGATGTCGTCTGAATCAGGAGGGGGTGGGGTAAAAATCAGGGGGAGGTCTAGATCTGGGGGGAGAGGAATCCTGAAACTGGGGGGCGAGCTGTATAGTGGCAAGGGGTGGTTGGGCACCACTGCTTGGGGGGGGGCTACTTCCCGCCCTGCCCCCCCTAAATTACGCCCCCTATTAAAATTGTAAAGTAAACTAAGAATAAAGTTTGTTAACTCTTACTCCTTTCGTTATTATTTGATTTTCGAATGTTCCGATTCTTTTTTATTGTAAAGTTTTGATTTTTCTGAATTAGGGGGGGGGCGCCGCGCCGCCCCTCGGGGAGCGCCCATTGACAGATAAGGGAGAAAGGTAAGTGTGGGAAAGCGCACGGGAATCCGGCGTAGTGTGCCGCAAAAATTACTACCAATGGCGGATCCAGAAAATTCTTTTAGGGGGGGGGGGGGGGGGGGGCTTCACGCCTATGAATTTTCAAATTTGCAGAGAGGAATTTATGGGATTTTTTCTGTTGGAAAAAGGCAAAGGCTACCGTGAGTTGGGGGGGGGGCGTGCCTTTCCCGAATCCGCCGCTGATTACCATGTAACACTAGGCCACGATGACCGATGTCGCATAAAACCAGGTAGAAGACCCGTGGCGGGCGTGGCATCCGTGATAGCTGTGAAATTGGGATGAAGTAGATGGACACACATCATTCATGCAATCTGCACAACGCGGCAAGCAACTGTTGTAGGCATAGGTGCAGTAGTTCGTGGGGAGGGCAAAGGGGACGGGAGGTCGTCGCAAAACCATGGACGAAGATATAACTAAGGACTGCCGACTGTTGTTAGTCCTGTTTTGCTCTCGACCCCAGCGCTCCAAGCAGCGGTCAGCTGAACTACTCTTTCAAGTGAGCGATCCTGGCGATGTGTCCATGCTCACATGCTGTGCTACTGCTAAAACCGTTGTTGGAGTTGGTCTGTTATGGCATGGCTGTCAACTGTTGTCGGCGACCCAAGAGGATCAGATAACTCAGTATCTCAATGGAAGATCGAAAGCAAGGGAAATTCAGAATCAACTTTGGACAAGGTAACAGAAATCATCAGCAAATTAAAAGAGTCGCCTGATCTCTACTAATAAAACAAATGTCTATGTACTCTTTCTTGTTTGATTCCGTTTTGAGGTTAACTGTGATGTATAGTATTTCAGTCCTTGATTAATCATTTTCGACAATTCAGGAATCTTTCAAGAAATACTCCAGACGTTTGCTTTTTAGCGGATTTTGCTTCCTTTTAATTCGCTGATCATTTGTTCCCTTCGTTCAATCGTGATTCAAATTACCTACACGGTATACATTTGCGGGAAGGCATGGGAGAAAGGGAGCCGGAGCGGCCACCGCTGCAGCGGTTCGCTTTTAGTTGACCCTTATTGCTGCTTGGAGCGCTGCGGTCGCGCTCGAAACCCGCTAACAGGTTTTAACACGGGCGGAGATAGGGAGTCGGCAGTCCTTAGTTATATCTTCGTCCATGGCTCGGAATGGTCTTAAAATTTTCCTTAGGATTTAATCTAGAACGCAACGTTCTTACATTTTCGAAAAGTTAACTCTAGCTCTCGCAATTAACGATTAAAGGCGGAAAAAGCATGGTTTCTGGACCGCGGAACAGTGGCGTTATCTAGCGGATGAGAATCTTACTACAGGTCGCTGAGGATTCACCTTAAAACGCAACGCCGATCGCGTTCCCCAAACGAACTCTTTTAGCGGACCGAAACATCAACAATAACAGGATTGGAAATTTGAAATCATCTAAATGCATTTTAAATCGCAGAATACACGAAACATGGACACAATCCTCTGATATAAAACCCCAATATCTCATACAGAAGATTTCGTTGAAGTCTGATCCAAATTAGTAACGTAATTACATTCCCAAAAATGCTTAACCTCAATCTTGGCCAAAAACTCCCGCCACAAAGAAAAAGCGACAAATTGGGAGGGCACCGGATTGGCGGAATCACATGGGTCAATCGGTCCTCGAGGACCCGTTCTCGATACTGAAACCAAGCGATCCCCCGAGCGGACCCCCCGAACCATGCCGTTCCTATAAGAAAAGCATTATTGACCTTGTAGAAACGATTTCAATAGAGCATGACACTCATGCTCTAAAAAAGGCTTATAATCTTCCGTTAATGGGTGAATTTTATGAAGAGTTCTTCGACACCAGAGTTTCTTTTCAAAGAGCCTTTTAGAGAGGCGCCGGATTTCTCTTTCTCTTGCCAAAGATTATAAAGATATTCGAGAATGAAGCCGAACGAGCTGAAGATAAGTCCGAATGTAAGGACAATGAATGCAATTTGAAGGTCGGTCCTGCTGAATGACCTGAAGTGCTCGTCCGGTCTGAGATCTCTGAGTCTCTCGAATCGGTTGTCCGATTCTGTTGCGTCACGTTCCCATTTTGTGAATAGACCAGCTTCAACGCTCCGCATCAAAATTGAGTTGATTCGTGATTGGTAGACCGAATACCTGCGCACGCATACCGTTTTATTTAAATAGCAAAATTAAAAGAAAGACTAAACAAATCTTTTAAAGAAGACTAATATGAAGATACTCTCAGTGAAATCTGTCGAAGTTGGATACCCTTCATTCAAAACAAAAAACAAAAACAAAAACAAAGAGGTGATAAAAAAAAAAAAAACCACTGCGTCCTTCATCATAAGTGGATATAGTGGTAAAGAATTAAAAATTCAGGCATGAAATACATTTTTCCGCACAATGGGTTTGTTGCAAACTTTTGCTACAGATATAAATCGGGCCACTTTCGTTGTGATTTCACCTGAGAATAACTCCAATGGGGGAGCGTCAGAAAGTTTCTGAATTGACTCACAATCTCAATAAATGCGTTTAAACATTTTAACAAAATTTCAAGATGTCTGTCTTATGAGCGAGTTGCAATCTGCAAGTTATCTTTCTATGCTGAGAAAAGTGATTCATAATAGAGAGAGCTGCAATTGAAATGGAACCGTTGTGACTCGCTCAATAACAGCCATCTTAACATTTTTAATCAAAATTACTGAGATCGGGAAATAAATTTGAAACCTATTGCTCAAAACGTTATTTTAAGGTGATTTCACAAGAGACTCGACCCTCTTTATTGCTATGACTAAAAGTGTCAACACATCCATTATTTGACGTACGGTGACACAAAAAACACTTAACGTACATGAAATTACGTTGAATCTTAAAAATGATGAAATAAAAATCACGAAACTAAAAACTCAATTCCACTCACTTCAAAATATCAGAGAAGACTAATTGAAGAGAGCGAGACCAATGTAACAAGGACAAGGGAATGTTTTACCAGTTTTGGAAAATTTCTCTTGAAGGGCAGGTCTCTTGGGGCGGGTGAACTAACGGCAAGCCCTCGGGTATCCACTATCCAATCACATACGGAGGGAGGAGTGAAATTCACGAAAAAAAAGATTAGTGAAAATAACCATACGAATACCTGATTTTGGCACCTGCTAGATGTTATGGTAAACTTGACCAGAAGTATGGTACATCTACCGATACTTTGAGTAAATTCAACATGCAATCAGGTAACATCACCTAGTACCTAGTCAAAACATAGTATACTTCTGGTTAACATTACCATAACATCTAGCAGGTGCCAAAATCACCTGATTTCTGTATCTGTATGGTCATTTTCACCATAGTTTTTTTTCCGTGAAGTAAATTAAATGAGCGTGAGAGGCTATTGCAGCCTCTGATTGAGTTCCCCACAATAAGGCAGCGTTCTAGACTTCAACCATTTACTGCATCCGTGCAAAAAAGATAACATTACCCTGTGGTGTAGTATATCTATGTATATTGAAAAAAGCTGCTATTCATAATCTTTTCTGCATCGAGACAATGAAGGGATGAATTCTAGAACGTTACCTTAAGTGGTCAGCTGAGAAAGGTGTTAAACTTATGGAGCATACCCGTAGCCAAAACTTTTTCTTTCTCTCTTTCATCTACTTGACTGCGTGTATTAGAAAACGATAGAAACAAGGACATAAGTCACATGACTGTCCCTATGTCCATCCTTTACTAACACTCGCAGTCAAACGGGCAAAGAGAGAGAAAACTAAATTCCTGGGTACGGCCATGTTACACATTGTCGCACATAAGATGATCGGTGAGCACTTACGGGGACTTAAAACCCCACGCAACTAAGCTAAGTACACACCATTTTACGTCTTTCGGAGGATAGACAACCCGTAACAATGTGTGGTCCCTTAGCTTCATTAAATATGAATAAATGTGATACGGGACTCAAATTTTCAATGAAATGCGAAAGTTTGTTTCTGTGAAAATTGTTGAGAGTAAAAAAAATTGCATGAATATTTCGTTTAGAGTAATTAAGTGCCATATTCTAATTAAAGTCCCTTGATGAAAGTTTTGTTAGAGACTACCGAAACGAGCTTAAGGAGTTATGATTGGCTGTTGATTTAACACCAATCCCCCTCCCCCCCGAGACGACTCCCTAAGGAGAAAGGGGATTTGACTTCCTAAGACGGCGCCATCTGGTGAGGAATCATGGGGGAGTTGATTTGCTATCTTGCCCTTGTTAATTTTTCTACTGCATGAGCGTCTTGGCGATAATCTCAAATGAAACATTCACCACGAGACTCTAGTTCTAGTTTGGATGCACCCTTTGACTCTGATGCGAAAAAAACTTGAACTTTGGATAAATTTTGAGGATTTTAGATTAATTTTAATGGAGCTGTTGCAAACTTTTGCTACAGGCTTATTGATAGTTGATTATGGGGTAATACCCTGTAAAAATAACGATTAGCGCACTAAAAAATCACGAAATCCACTCCTAAACTCACAAAATGCTTTTAAACGCGAGACCGTAATGGCGGCCGGAGGCCGCGGTTTGCATTGGGTTTCCCTATCTTCAATCAGCGCCATCTACAGGAGGTAGTCTCGCAACACCACACAAGAAGAAGAAGAAGCACACAATTGCCATAAGAAAACCGCGGCCTCCGGCCGCCATTACGGTCTCGCTTTTAAAAGCATTTTGTGAGTTTAGGAGTGGATTTCGTGATTTTTTAGTGCGCTAATCGTTATTTTTACAGGGTATTACCCCAATATCAACTATCAATAAGCCTGTAGCAAAAGTTTGCAACAGCTCCATTGGATCTGCGATACTCGCACAAAAGATCCTATAACTGAATACAATATATTTAAATAAATTATACCTTGGAAGAGTGAAGGCCTGGTAAAAAGACAGAGCGCATTCTTTGATGATGTGGATGTGGTAAGACTTGTTGAGTATATCATAGTTCCAAATCTGGTTCTTGTCCAGTCGTTCCTCCGTCGAAAGCCACGCAAGGGTGGCATCGTCCTCAAAATGCGTGTCAGTTTTCATCAGCAGATCGCGGAGCTCCTGGTCACCCATGTCGGAATGCTTGTCGATCTCAAAAACGACAAACGAATCATTGAAGAGCTTCAGCGAGTGCCTGGTGACTTTCGAGCGAGGAGCGCTAGGAGCGCTTTCAACAAACCTAGAGTGAAATGTCATATCGTTGGTTTCAAAGTTCTAACCACACGGCACAAATGATGAATTTTTTGTTACCTTCATACAATAATACCTGATATTTCGAAATAGTCATTCAGTTTTATACCTTCGGTTTTCTAT
The DNA here is from genome assembly GCA_011764245.1 of Trialeurodes vaporariorum. NCBI lineage: Eukaryota > Metazoa > Arthropoda > Insecta > Hemiptera > Aleyrodidae > Trialeurodes > Trialeurodes vaporariorum. The sequence goes on along the minus strand of VMOF01000035.1, from coordinate 58,906,066 downwards.
AACCGAAATATAAAAATTAAATAAAATTAAACCAAAAGTCGCGGATATTGTTCGTTTGTAGTTTATCGGTTATTTTTTATTTCATTCAATTTCAGTCTGATTGTTCGTTGTTATTTTTATTTCTCGTGTGACACGCTATTAAAGTAAGATGGGTCGCAAAGCAAGGCTTGAGCATGAACTTACAGTAATTTGAATTAATCATAGCCAAGTAATTTAACTCTCGTCGTATTAATCAAGACATGAGAAAGTGAGTACTGTAGTGTAAACGTCATGCAAAGAGAATAATTGATCAACGAGAACTCACTCTTTTTTCCGGCCGAAGAACGTTCTTATATATAGCCTTCCTCTCTGATGGTCGAGGGGGCATATGTGAGATTCCTCCACTCCGAAGTGGCTCTACTCACCAATACTCATACCACTCAGGCTTCTGCTCTGCGTACAGAACAGAAGCACCGAGTTGATACCTCCAACTAGCTGGAACACCGCCGTTATGCATTATTTTAACGAACTGAGGTCGGTTTTTTTTGGGGGGGGGCTTTCAAACGTACTATGGGGGACAAAGATACCTGATCAGGTTATGATTGCATAATGGTACACGCAAAGAATAAGATAAGGAACTTGTAATGTTGCAACAATTTTTTAAACTATCTACAGCTCAAAAGAAATGATAGAAAAACACTTCAATTCACTTTAAATCGTAAAAATTCTTCGATTTGGTAACATTTTTTCAGTGAAAAATTTTGATTCCGTTTAGACAAAATCTGTGCAACATGACAAGAGACTTATCAATATCATGTTCTTTTGGTTTAGTATTTATTTATCTACAGGAAACCAAGCAAGAGATCCATTCGCATTGCTCACGCGCTGAGTCCACTTACCTCTGCGTTATGCGCCTAAACCTCCCATCATCCGCGAACATAGACTTGAAGAATTCACCATTTCTTGTACTGATAAAAATCCCAGATTCATCGAGCTCCTTGATGGTGTCGATTTCCTTGTAATAGCCGCGTTTGCTCAGCAAAGTGACCATTCCGCTCTGGAAGACGGTCGCAAATACCATCGCCGAAAGTACGACCGTCAGGAAAAGGATCTTGCCCGCTCTAACGTTGCCTATCAGCGGATGCTTCTGGGCCAGACACAGGCAAAACTGGTAAACAGCCAAGGGCACGGAAATGTTCCGAATCAACAGTCGATCTTTCGGACGGTGACGATTTTCAAAAAAGCTGAAGAGGCTGAGCCTGGAAACAAAACGAAATAATTTGTGTTTTGGTGCAATGGTCAGATCGACAGACTGGTCTAGAACTCATTGGACCAGGCAGTTGTTGAAACTTAAATCATACTGAAGGCGAATTTACGCGACGAATATATTCGACAACAACATTGCCAACCTACGCATGACAACAGTGGATGACACGAAACTGGATCGTGTTTTTCGAACTTTTTCGGTGTTTTCACTCGTCGATGGCATCAATTCGATTTTGAATTCAAGTCCTGAGGTGAACTCGAAATCGATGCCCCGAAAACAAATCTAAAAACTCAATTGAGTTTCCTCGAATATGTAGTTAGGTTGGTATTGTTTATGATATTTGATCGTGTATGTGATTTGTATGTAAGTAGAATGGAAGGCAAGATTTAAAGTTAATCGCTAGACTAACCGTTTCCACTACACTTCTTACGGAAATACTGGAAATTCAGTAAAATATGTGTTATCTAGCCAATAATGAAAGTGTGCGTTTCCCATAATCTGGAGTACGCCCATTTCATCAGAGCTCTGCTCCAAAGCAGCCAGTGTACTGCGGTTTAACGCCAGTATACTTTCACTTATTACACAGCTCGTATAGACGGTTTCAGTGCGAAGTCAACGGTTAATCAACAACCACAACAGTGCACTCATCAGTTGCAATCGGTTGTGATAAAACTCGCGTTAAGTTCCAAACTATCTCACTCACTCTCCCGTGACCCCCATGCATACTTTCTTTCTAGTTTCAAAAATTCGTTTACAGGGCCTTGTTTTACGACATATGTTTATCAAAATCGCATTAAAATGCCTCGAGGAATTTATTTCAGCGAAAAAATTTCACGAAAGATGTCTCTATATACGATTTTTGAAATTAGAGTGAGATGGCAGTACATGGGGGTTACGTGAGAGCGAGAGAGACAACGCTAATCACCGGCTACCGCCATTACAAAAAACCCTCTATTCCACATAGTCATCATTATTTTGGTGAGAAATAATGTGGAAGTTAATCTATTCATCAATTTTAAAACTTGCCTTCCCTTTTATACAAAAATAATTTCAGTTTCACCATAGTTTCCCGGTCCAATTAATGTTTTGTAGATCAACTTACCTGTACAGCTCAAAGATGATAATATAGGATAGGTATAGCGCTAGTAAAGAGAACCACACGAAAGCACTGAAGCATCGGAAGATGACCAAATACTGGGGCATGAGTCCGCGCTGCTGAAGAGTAAAACATAGGTAGATGCTATTACTGACGCTGGTATAGTCAAAGTCTCTTGCCGTCAACTCGTTCATGATCCCGTAGTTAAAATTGATGTCGGCTCGATCCTCGATCAGATCTCCGAGAGCGCTCGCGTAGGAACCGTTCCGATAAGCACCTTCTCTGAGTCTTCCGTCGGTCGGTGGAAAAATCGAGGGTTTGAAACGCATTTTGGTGATAAGGGTCTTCAAGAACTCGTAGTTGCATCCACGCCATTTTCTAAGCGGAAAAGAGTACTCAATGTACGGTGGTTGATATTTAAGAACGATTCTGAGTGGCGACCCGTGCAAATGGAGCCACGAGAAATTGAAGAAAGACCGGTTCTTACTAGTGAAGGACTCAACGGCACCGGTGAACGGTTCACGTCGATAGCACACATTATTCGAACAGATGACGCTTTGAAGGCCACGAAATAAACGCCATATCAATTTAAAAATGGGGATCAGTTCTTGTTCCTTGAAAATTACGGTGCTGTCCCTCCCGAATGCTTCGCTTGGATTTATTAGAACATCCTGCTTATTTGTATCGGGGTAGTTATCTTCCGATGGCTTATGATTTGTCGAATTAAAATTATTATTATTATTACTTTCGAATAAAAAATCCTCGTTGGAAACTTTTCTTTCACAATCGCTGGTAATGACATAATTGAAAGCTAGGAAATTATTTACTTTGCAAGTATTCATGGAGGATGCACTATCCAAGTTTTGATGAAGCAGGCCGTCTTTTGATAAAGACTGGTTGATACTGAACTGTGAAAATTGGTTGAAGGTGGAATTTAACGAACTATTGTTCATTAATACAGTTTGTTTGGAAATATTCTGGCAACGAGTCAAATTTCTGTTTGAATCGGCATTTTTAGAACAATTAAACTGCCGTTGATCAATTGAACTGTTTTTACGGGAAGAATTCGTTTTCAATGAGCTTCTGATGGAATTGCTACAGTTTTCTTCATCGTGTAATAGGAAAACGAAAAAACTGTGCGAATTCCATATGAAGTTATTGTAAAAACCACGGAAGGGGTTGATGATGTAAGGTGTGGGCTTTGGCGTGATTTTAAGGTCCCTCTCTTCGATAAATATTTCTCGGTCGCAACCACGTTTCCGGTTTCCAAAAAGTTGGTTTGAATTAGATTTGGATCGAACACACAAATTAGGAAGTCTCGGAGGAAACTCGTCCGCGAAGTTTCTTGGCGGTGCAAGTGTAGGGGCAAGATCAATACTCTTTGAGTTACCTCCACTCTCTGTTCGCGTCAGAAACTGGTGAAAATATAAAAAATCATCTTTCGTGGAACATCTAACATTCTCTGATGAATTTGAATAATTAAAATTATTTTGTTCAATTTTGTCATTAACCTGAGTCAAAAATGGACGAAAACTCTCAAATTGATTTTTTTTATGAATGGCACTGGTTTTTGACTGGTTTGAATGGGAATTTTTAAAATACTGAGGTTTGACTTTTTCAGTTAAATGTGTTGTTGATGAATGAAAATCATGTAGTTTTTTTGATTTTCGAGATGTTCCATTTGTCTGAGGAACCGAGACGTTACATTGTAACCTCTCTTCCTTATTGTGGATTATTTTCTCGGGCAAAACGGTAGAGTATAATTCGGTTACATAGTTATCATTATGACTGGATCTTTTCAAGATGATTTTCGCCGGTGGAAAATGCGTAGCACTCGTTTTATTCCAATTTTCCGCTGATTTATCCGTAGTCGTTGAGCTATATTCCAAAGATTCATTCGTTCCATTACGAGTCGCGTTCGTTCGATTTGAAGGCACTTCAAATATAGGCACGGAGTACAAGAGAATATTATGAATATCTTCAAGATCGTTCAAGACCACAAGGATGTTTTTCACGGAATGCTCCTTGATATTCTCGTTCAACTTTCTATGATCTGTGATCAGTTGAGTGGGGATGGCAGATCGATGAAGAGCCCGTAGTAAGGTTCCCAAAGGGAAATTTGGGCTCAAGTTGACGACGTGAAAGAACGACACATGAGACTGTGCAATCGTTAAAGAGGAAAGCTCAACAAAAAACGTTAGATTAAAACAGCTCTCTTCAACTTTTGCAACATTATGCACCAGTGTAGTTCTCACATTTAATATTCTCAAAATGACGATTTGTAACACAAAGTTCAATTTTTTCTTAAAGAACATTTTACATTAAAATTATAGGACTACTCAACAAAACTGGGAAAAATAAAAACATTAGCAGCGCGGGTCTTATGAAAAGAGAATAGTCTCTGTTTGGTTTGCTGACCTACCTCTGACTCATTTTCAATCGACTACCATTCTATACCTGTGATTTGTTTCACCAAGAGGTGAAAGGGAGGAATTTGTAGGAGTAGGTAAACAAGTGAATAGAAATACACATCATTAAATAGGAAATTTCTTAGAATTATGGAAGTTACTCGATTGATTTGGCCAGCACTTCAAAATGAATTGACAACTGACGAGCTTACACATTATTTGCTTAGCTGCCTTCGAGGTTTTGATCGTGATTCCTTTCGTTGTCTTCAAAATAATATCGTAGCGGAGAGCAGTGACGTAACTAGAAATTGCCTTTCTCTCACTTTGTCCATTAAAATGTGTAAGTTAGAAAAGAATAGGAAAGGGGGACCAATCCCCTCCTCCTATCCTTTTTCTACCTGTACATTTGGATGAGTAAAAAGAGAGATAGAATGATTTCTAGTTACACTACTGGCGGAGAGGCTGGAAAGGTGACAAATCTTTGGATTTATTTATTCGTGTTTGACATACTGCAGGGCGTGACAAAAGTCCGTCCCCCCCATCTTAACTTTTGAACTATTGAAGATGATAAAACAAAACTCGAGAAACTTTATGGCGTATCCAAAATTTCTGGGGGGCACCCTCAAGGGAGGATTCAACGCCTATCTCAAAATATTCAAATAGCAATCTCCATCTTGCGATACATTGCTTAAAAGGGTACAAGACTTTCGTCCTAAATCGGAGGTCAACATGGTTTTTCTTTCTTGATACAGCGAACGTCAACGTTTGATTTCAACCCATTAACCCATTTTCAAAACAACAAAACTCCAATTTACAAAGTTGAAAAAGAAAAAAACTGGGACTTTGACATACTCCAAACTGCAATTAAATCTAAGAAAAAAATAATTATGAGTGGATCGTAAGTCGATGTGTGTATCGATCAGAAGGGCATCAAAAACTGAGCATTTTAACGCAAATGAGTGGTCAATATCGTTTTTTGCTATCATCAAGATATCAAACTTTGTAAATCGAACTTTGGGACTCACTGTAAATTATGTCGATTTTTGGAAATTTTAAGTTGGGGGTCGGTTACCCCCTTGAAGTGGGGACAGAAAAATGTCTTAAAAGATACTTCCTTTTGAGTTATAAACCCATCTCAAGTTTGGTTTTTTTTGTTTTGTTTTTTTTAAGTAGATTCCATGAATCTACTTATTGCGGAGGGTGCGATGTTGGATTTTTCGGGATATTTTATCAAATGAGCACGTTTCATGGTCCCCTGAGTGAGAAAATACCACTCGTTGAAAATTGTATATATATATATATAACAGATGATGAGAACAATAAGCTGAACAGCCATAACACATGATTATCATTTATCACAGATTTTTATTTAGAAAAACAAGTAAACAAATGAACTATTTAGTTGGATCAGACGTTTCGACCGGAACACCGCGGCCATCATCAGTGAAAAATATAATAATAACAATTAAATCTGGAAATAACACAGCCGAGAACATGGTGGACGTGAAAAATAAACTGAATAATTAGTGAGGCCGTTGGAAGCGAGAGACCGATACTTACATAACACGAAAAACCAACAGTCAAAATGAATTTACACAGTTGCACGATTTACACAGTTGCACGATTTAAAAAAAAAAAAAAAAAAAAAAAAAAAACCAAAAAAAACCTTGCCCTTAACATAAAAACAAACAAAGATAGTTCCGCAATGGATTCACAATTTGCGCTCTTGCAAGATGTGCAATAACTTAAGCAAAAAAACAATCATACCTAGAGCTAACTTGATCCGCATCAGTCCTGAAATTAATTGCACTGGACTTCTTTTTTTTGATGTGGATAGCCTCTAGCACAAGCCTCGCTTGCCTATTTTTTTCTTTAGCTAGCACCCTAGGATTTTCAAAATCAAAAATATGGCCCGTATCCTCCATATGTTTATGCAAAGCAGTTTTTTCCTTTTTATTGTATTTATGTGATTTAATACGCTCCTGCAAATATCTCTTGGTTTGTCCGATGTACGACTTATCACAATCTTTGCAATTTATGTTAAGTTATGTAAGTATCGGTCTCTCGCTTCCAACGGCCTCACTAATTATTCAGTTTATTTTTCACGTCCACCATGTTCTCGGCTGTGTTATTTCCAGATTTAATTGTTATTATTATATTTTTCACTGATGATGGCCGCGGTGTTCCGGTCGAAACGTCTGATCCAACTAAATAGTTCATTTTTTCACTTGTTTTTCTAAATAAAAATCTGTGATAAATGATAATCATGTGTTATGGCTGTTCAGCTTATTGTTCTCATCATCTGTTACATATGTACTAGCCAACTTTAATCTTAATACATATATCATGCACAAGCATATGGTTGCATTGCGGTCTCTTGTTTTACTTTCCTTCGTTATTTTACTTGCCACGATGACATTCTTCGAGGAAATCAAGGTTACTTACGGCCCAGAAGCAGTCAAATCTGTGAAGGATCTAGGCAGACTATCCAGGAAAATTATCTCATCGGAAAACAGCAAGTTTTTTCTTTCGAAGTGCAAAGAACTCAAGGTGATGCCAAAATTCATTCAATGTTCCAACAATAACTTCGGAAATATTCACAACAAGGAGAACTTAGAAAAATTGAAGGAGATGAAATCAAATTTTGATCAAAAATTGTTAAATTTACTGATTAGTGATGTTTTTCCAAAATAGATCATCTAAAAAAGGATTTTGACCGTAAAGTCGTTGAATTACATCAATCTTTACCTATCAACATAGTAGACAGAGTAATTTTGTATAGCAGGGACAACAATTTGTCAACAAAACTTCGACACAATAGTTTGAAAAAAATTGAGTTTTTAGTCGGAACAAGCAAGATACATTGTCATAATATCAAAATTCAAGAAGCATGTAAAAATTGGTGCGTCAATTTATCAGATAAGAATATTCCTACGGCTGTTTCAGATACACTAGCATTAGGTCCAAATTTTGCCCTTTTTAATGGTAAGGCCTATCAGGGAAAAGGAATAACTGAAATAGGAAAGATGTGCCGTGTTGAAAATATTGTGGCTAACATAGAAAGTTTGCAATTTGATTTCGAAGCCTTGAAAAATGAGACTCGTATGAAAACTGTAGACACCTTAACCAAGTTTCTGCAGGATGTAAATACTGGCAAAAATCAAAAACAAAACAACAAAAATTTGGGAAAACAGGTGTTTTTAGAAACCGTAAACAAAGGAATCAGTGTCACCAAAAAATTTTTAAAAGATAACCCAGACCTTTTTGTAATCAATGCAGACAAAAGTAATAAATCTGTTATTATTACTGAAGAAATGTATCATGGGAAAATGATGGAATTGTTAAGTGACAAAAAAGTATACAAGCAAATTAATAGGGATTTATCAAATACCCAACAGCTGAAAAATAACTTAATGGTAAATAATTGGCTCAAAAGTAAGTTCATTAGCAAAGAAACACAAGAAAGACTAATCATGAAGGAAGCTTTACCCCCAAAAATCTACGGTTTAATAAAGTTACACAAAAATGGAAATCCTATTAGACCAATTGTGAGCTGTATACAATCACCTTTCTATAAGATGTCTGGTTTTTTAGGCAAAATTTTGAGCAACATTGTAGGTCAATCAAAATATCATGTTAAAGATTCGTTTCATTTTCAGAAATTCATTAAACATCAGACTGTTCCTAATGATTTCATGCTTGTATCCCTGGATGTTATTTCTCTTTATACAAATATTCCTATCGATCTTGCATTGAAGGTCGTCGGTGATAATTGGAGTAAAATTGAAAAATTAACTAAGCTGCCTAAAAAAGAATTTTTGTATGGTGTTGAAGTATGTTTAAGGTCAACGTTTTTTCAATTTGAAGATTTATTTTTTCAACAAGTCTCAGGCTTAGCAATGGGTGGCCCAATTTCAGCGGTTATTGCCAATTTAGTTTTAGAGAGTGCAGAAAAAGAGCTAATGAGCACTTTACCTTTTAAATGTATTTTTTACAAAAGATTTGTGGATGATTGCCTATTGTGTGTTCCTAAAAGTAAAGGTAATATGCTGTTAGACCATTTCAACAGTTTTCACAATTCAATTCAATTTACCTTAGAAGAAGAAGTTGATAAAACGATTAATTTTCTAGATTTAACGATTGATCATTTAAGTGATGGAAAAATTATGACTAAATAGTACCAGAAACCTACCCATTCTGGGAGGTATCTTCACTATTTCTCAGATGCCCCATATCAACATAAGCTTAATGTAGTAAAAAATTTGGCCAACAGAGTGGTAACTTTAACTGATTTTAGATATCAGGCGCAAAGCATTGATAAAGCAAAAACAATTTTAGGTGAAAATGGCTACCCAGAAACCCTTTTAAACAAAATATTTAAGAACGAACTAGCCAAACGTCGGTTCGGTAGGAAGGAAAATGTTCGCCCTAAGTTTGATTTAGATAAAGCAGTGAAATTACCGTATATTCCGGGTTTGGCAGAGAAATTCAAGTTTTCATTTAAGCAAACTGATATAAAGCCTATTTTTACGAATTCGTTCACTAACAAAAAGTTATTTACAAATTTAAAAAGTAAAACTCCGACCGAAAAAGAATCGTCTGTTGTTTATGAAATAAATTGCAAAGATTGTGATAAGTCGTACATCGGACAAACCAAGAGATATTTGCAGGAGCGTATTAAATCACATAAATACGATAAAAAAGAAAAAACTGCTTTGCATAAACATATGGAGGATACGGGCCATATTTTTGATTTTGAAAATCCTAGGGTGCTAGCTAAAGAAAAAAATAGGCAAGCGAGGCTTGTGCTAGAGGCTATCCACATCAAAAAAAAGAAGTCCAGTGCAATTAATTTCAGGACTGATGCGGATCAAGTTAGCTCTAGGTATGATTGTTTTTTTGCTTAAGTTATTGCACATCTTGCAAGTGCGCAAATTGTGAATCCATTGCGGAACTATCTTTGTTTGTTTTTATGTTAAGGGCAAGGTTTTTTTTTTTTTTTTTTTTTTTTTTTTTTTTTTTTTTTTTTTTTTTGTAAATCGTGCAACTGTGTAAATCGTGCAACTGTGTAAATTCATTTTGACTGTTTGTTTTCGTGTTATGTAAGTATCGGTCTCTCGCTTCCAACGGCCTCACTAATTATTCAGTTTATTTTTCACGTCCACCATGTTCTCGGCTGTGTTATTTCCAGATTTAATTGTTATTATTATATTTTTCACTGATGATGGCCGCGGTGTTCCGGTCGAAACGTCTGATCCAACTAAATAGTTCATTTTTTCACTTGTTTTTCTAAATAAAAATCTGTGATAAATGATAATCATGTGTTATGGCTGTTCAGCTTATTGTTCTCATCATCTGTTACATATGTACTAGCCAACTTTAATCTTAATATATATATATATATATATATATATATATATATATATATATATATATATATATTATATATATATATATATATATATATATATATATATATATATATATATATATATATATATATATATATATATATATATATATATATATATATATATATATATATATATATATATATATATATATATATATATATATATATATATATATATATATATATATATATATATATATATATATATATATATAAACGAGAAGAAAAATGGGACACAAGGCTACGAAAACTTAAAAATTTAAGGTGAGACGTTTCGGACTAGAACAAGTCCATTTTCAATCAATAAAAACAATAAAAGCGAAAACGCAGTGAGTGCCTACAAGGTGATAGAGCAACTGACAAAAGCAATGATCAAGGAGGAAAAGACAAACACAGACCAAAAAGAACATAGAGTGGACTCACTCCAGTGGCCGTGGTTGGAAAAAATGATGGTATGCAACCCCCAACTTATCAACGTCCGCCCGGTAGTTGCAAACCATGTCTCTTTCCTTAACAATGCAGATCATTTCAATAAGTGATCTTGAAAAATCATTGGTCTCCCTCGCCAAAACCTTTACATTTTCAAAATCAAAATTATGCTGTAACTCATTCTGGTGTTGATGCAGGGCCGTCTTCTCATTCTGGTCATATTTATGACCATTCAACCTTTTACCTAAAAAAACCTTTACCTTTTTGTCCAAAATTGTTGGGAAAACGGAATGGCATGTCAAAGATTCCTTTAGTTTCTTTAAGGAGGTCAATGGGTTGGAAATTCCGGAAAATTTCAAATTAATCTCTTTGGATGTTGTGTCTATGTATACAAACATATCAGTAGACCTTGCGATTGAGTGCGTAAAAAAACGGTGGAATGAGATTGAAGCTCTGTGTTCCATTCCGCAAGACCAGTTCCTTTACCTCCTGAAAGTAAGTATCAGTTCCACTGTGTTCCAGTTTCAAGACAAATATTACCATCAAATTAGCGGCTTAGCCATGGGGGGCAGTGTTTCTGCTGTCTTGGCTAATATAGTTATGGAAGACTTGGAATTGACTGTTCATAGTACTACGAATGCCTTAATTTTCATTTATAAGCGTTTTGTTGATGATCTCTTCCTTTGTGTACATCAAAATGAAGTTCAAAACATCCTAGAATTTTTTAATGGACAGTCCCCCATGTTAAAGTTTACTTTAGAGGAAGAGCAAAACGGGTCTTTGAATTTTCTTGACATGAAATTAGGTCGACATCAGGGTAAAATTGTATGTAAGTGGGACCAAAAACCAACTGCGTCTGGAAGGTACCTTAATTTCCTCTCAGTTCAACCGTTTGCTTTTAAAAGAAATGTTGTTCATAATTTGGCCCGGCGTATCATTGGTTTATCTGACTCTCAATTTCATCGAGAGGTAATTAATTATGGTAAAAAAATGTTGGTTGAAAACTGTTATCCTTCCAGTTTTGTGAGCCGCATTTTTAAGAAAGTTCAACATGAGGTAACAATGGAAAGGATCAACGTTGAGTCAGTTAAGAAAAACATAGATTTGTCTAAAATTGTTAAATTGCCATACGTGCCCTTGCTTTCTGAGAATTTGGCAGTTGTTTTGGATCATTATGGGTACACGGTCATCAATTGTAATTTTAACAATTTAGAGTTTTTGTTCTCAAAACTGAAAGCTAAACGTGATAACTTGCAACTTTCAGAGGTAGTGTATAAGATCCAATGCAAAGATTGTGAAATTGCGTACATTGGTCAAACTCGCCAAATTTTAGGTAAAAGGTTGAATGGTCATAAATATGACCAGAATGAGAAGACGGCCCTGCATCAACACCAGAATGAGTTACAGCATAATTTTGATTTTGAAAATGTAAAGGTTTTGGCGAGGGAGACCAATGATTTTTCAAGATCACTTATTGAAATGATCTGCATTGTTAAGGAAAGAGACATGGTTTGCAACTACCGGGCGGACGTTGATAAGTTGGGGGTTGCATACCATCATTTTTTCCAACCACGGCCACTGGAGTGAGTCCACTCTATGTTCTTTTTGGTCTGTGTTTGTCTTTTCCTCCTTGATCATTGCTTTTGTCAGTTGCTCTATCACCTTGTAGGCACTCACTGCGTTTTCGCTTTTATTGTTTTATTGATTGAAAATGGACTTGTTCTAGTCCGAAACGTCTCACCTTAAATTTTTAAGTTTTCGTAGCCTTGTGTCCCATTTTTCTTCTCGTTTATATCTAGTATCGGGCTATTTAAAATTTTCTGTGTATATATATATATATATATATATATATATATATATATCTTTATATGTATGTTTCAGCCAGTTTTACCGTTTTTATGTCCCACGATCCTGTTCGTAATTTTTGGTTTTTGTTCTTGAAATTTTTCTCAACTATTCGTTGGGTTTATTTCTTGGATGAGTTCGAAGATGGTGTAAATCCGACAGTTAGTTTTCGCGTTATGGGCCGTGTTTGAGTCGTAAAATGTGTTTTTGAGGTTTATTTTTAGGAGTGTTTGTTTTGAGTATTTTTTTTGGGAAAATTTATGTTAGCCGTTTTGTTACGCAGCTTTTTGACTCGAGTCATTTTTTCGTTTTTTGGGTTGTAAGCGAGTTATAGCGATGTGTTTTTCGGGTTTTTTGGCAGTGTTTTTATATGAAGAAATTGTTTTTTTGTATCGTAAATTTTAATATATATCGTGGAGGATGTTTTTAGGTCATATGCTCCATTTCTTAAATTTTCCTTGTGTTTTACGTGTTTTACGAGCTATTTAGTTTCTTATGGGATTTTACAAGTGAAAGACAAGGATGGTGTACTGGTATAATTGCTCTTTCTTTGTTTTACACGTACACTGTTGCTTAGGTACGTTATTTATTTATTTTCTTGTTTTATCAGCTGCTCTTATTCAGATTTATTCCTCATTACCGTTACAAAGATTACACATTTTTCAATCTTTGTACTATAATCTTTTTCTCATGGTCATTTTTATTTAAATGTTGAACAGCTGATAAAAAAAAAGAAAATTGAATAATTCAAAGAAAATCATAACATAACCTATTTATTTTTTTTTTTTTTTTATTTTTTTTTTTTTGCTTGTTTTATGGCTTATACTCCAGTCAAGGAGCCTACAGCCAACTATAGACTAATGTCAGTGTGTGAATGTTTGTTTAATGTCAGAAGACAACAGGGGACTTGAAACATCCATGCTCAAAGCACTCAGATTTCCACTGTAATCTTTGCCGTGGACCCACTTTTAAGGAGACCGATAACCTATTTATTTAAATTTGTGAAAAACTTATATAACCTAGCTTTTATTTCTCACTTGCATTGTAAAGATTACACATTTCTCTGTTGGTAATATAATCTTTTTCACAATCATATTTGGATTTTGAGCAGCTGATAAAATAAAAAAGAAAAATTCAGAGAAAAATTCAGCGAAAATTATAACCTATATTTAAATTTGTGAAAAAATGATTTAACCAAGCATGGAATCTACTTCGTCTTACCGGCCTGCCGGGAGGCATTTTTTTTATCTGCAGCCATTTAAAAGTTATGGGGCCGTGCTGAGACTTTTAGCCCACCCTAAATAGTAATGCACGAATTTATTTAATGCACCTTTATTTAATTATATGTGTAGAATCGACAGGTTTCTCATTTACTTTTATTCTTTGGTTTCGTGTCTGAAAACTCACACCGTTAAATTTCCCGAGTTTATCAATGTCTACAGTCAATAAGACTGTAAGGGCATTCTGTACGACTGCCTTGAGGTTTTAGGTCGATCAGGGCCAGCGAGCTAGTTTGTTGACGTTCATGGACGAAATTAGTTTTAAATAAATAATACCTAAGCAGCGCTACAAAATTAATACATACATCTGCATATTTCCTCGTTTTGGGGTCTTTATCTCCAAGAAAGTTGTTTTTGCTTCTACGAAAATAACAATCTGATTTTGACATGAGCTCTTTAAAAATCCCGACCAAATTATGGTTTTATTTTCTTCACAAATATGTGACTAATATCATAGACAAGCTCGCACGAAATAACGTTTGCCTGTTTCAAGGTTTGAAAAACGAATATTGCCTTTCGTTGATTCCTTAGATTTGCCTTCAATTCCCTAAAATCATTTGATAAATAACCTTCTATCTAAACGTTTGTTTCACAACAGCTATCGTAATCGCTTTTAAGTAGATTCCAGGAATCTACTTATTGCAGAGGGTGCGATGTTGGATTTTTCGGGAAATTTTATCAAATGAGCACGTTTCATGGTCCCCTGAGTGAGAAAATACCACTCGTTGAAAATTGTATATATATATATATATATATATATATATATATATATATATATATATATATATATATATATATATATATATATATATATATATATATATATATATATATATATATATATATATATATATATATATATATATATATATATATATATATATATATATATATATATATATATATATATATATATTATATATATATATATATATATATATATATATATATATATATATATATATATATATATATATATATCTTTATATGTATGTTTCAGCCAGTTTTACCGTTTTTATGTCCCACGATCCTGTTCGTAATTTTTGGTTTTTATTTTTGAAATTTGTCTCAACTATTCGTTGGGTTTAATTCTTGGATGAGTTCGAAGATGGTGTAAATCCGACAGTTAGTTTTCGCGTTATGGGCCGTGTTTGAGTCGTAAAATGTGTTTTTGAGGTTTATTTTTAGGAGTGTTTGTATTGAGTGTTTTTTTTGGGGAAATTTATGTTGGCCGTTTTGTTACGCAACTTTTTTACTCGAGTCATTTTTTCGTGTTTTGCGTTGTAAGCGAGTTATAGTGATGTGTTTTTCGGGTTTTTTGGCAGTGTTTTTATATGAAGAAATTGTTTTTTTTTATCGTAAATTTTAATATATATCGTGGAGGATGTTTTTAGGTCATATGCTCCATTTCTTAAATTTTCCTTGTGTTTTACGTGTTTTACGAGCTATTTAGTTTCTTATGGGATTTTACAAGTGAAAGACAAGGATGGTGTACTGGTATAATTGCTCTTTCTTTGTTTTACACGTACACTGTTGCTTAGGTACGTTATTTATTTATTTTCTTGTTTTATCAGCTGCTGTTATTCAGATTTATGCCTCATTAGCGTTACAAAGATTACACATTTTTCTATCTTGGTACTATAATCTTTTTCTCATGGGCATTTTTATTTAAATGATGAACAGCTGATAAAAAAAAAAAAAAAAAAAAAAAAAAAAAAAAAAAAAAAAAAAATTGAATAATTCAAATAAAATCATAACATAACCTATTTATTGAAATTTGTGAAAAACTAATATAACCTAGCTTTTATTTCTCACTTGCATTGTAAAGATTACACATTTCTCTAATGGTAATATAATCTTTTTCAATTCTTTTTAATATTTGGATTTTGAGCAGCTGATTAAATAAAAAAGAAAAATTCAGAGAAAAATTCAACAAAAATTATAAACTATATTTAAATTTGTGAAAAAATTATTTAACCAAGCATGGAATCTACTTCGTCTTACCGGCCTGTCGGGAGGCATTTTTATTATTATGTTCGTTCCCTACGATTATAGAAGTATGACAAATGAAACGAAGGCTTTACATCACTCACCTCCTCACGAAAGCATCTATGCATATCTTATTTCCAATTGATCCTTTTTGGGTCTTCCAGCATTGTTCTTTTGATAGATGTTCTTGCTTTTATTGTGACACGTGGAAACACGGAATTACCGTTAGTAGACAATTTTCACTATTTTAAAACAAGATTTTCATATTTAAAACTGCGAGACAAACCACCCGACTCGGATCGAACGGCAACACTTTTGAAATGTATGATTCTAGTGCAGATTGAATGAACTCTAAAATTTAAAAGTGCTGGAAAGTAAGGTTGTACCTGCATGTAAAATAAAAGGTTTTTCCCTGCCGTCCTCCGGTCCTTATTATCTCCGGACCCTTTCATTGAAACTGAAGTAAAGTAACGAGACAGTTCATACGCAGCAGGGTCGGACTGGCCAGGGCCGCTAGGCCGCGATCGCGGCCTAAAGTTTCGCTTTTTGAGGCCCAAGGGGGCCCCGCAGGAGCCTTCGATGGGGCCCCAGAATGGATAAAATGGAAAAATTTAGGAATGAAAAAAGAATAATGTATCAAAGAAGACAGTAAATAGATTACTCTAAAGGAAAACCATTGTAAGCTAATTAAGATTGCTTAATATAAGGATTGAAAATGCATCGAGACTGGCCAAGTCCACTCTAGTCCAAGATGCGCGGACCGACATTTGGAAAATCTGGGGCCCCCGAACGTTTAAAAAAGGAGCCTTCGAATGGATTAAAACGGGGCCCCCAATCGGGTGAAAAACGGGGCCCCCAAACGGTTTAAAACGGGGCCCCTTAGTCCCCCAAAAAGTATCGAAAGAATAAACTGGGAAGAAAATAATAAATACTGGCAAGAAAAACGAAAAAATGACAATTCGTGTAATTGCAAGCGAGAAGCGAGTCTTAGGAGTCTACCATTATGTCTTATATTTTTTAAAAACAAGTTTTCCTCTCTTCCTTCTTTTCAAAATCAAAACTTGCTAAAATGTTATCTCTATCTCATAAATAATTACTCGGTTCTCTCACAAATGAAACCCTAAAAAACTCATTAAAATTGGGTTTTTAGGACGTAAAATTTTCAAAATTTTCCGGGGGAGGGCCCCCGGACCCCCCGTCAACACATGTGGGGTATTCCATACCCCTCAGACCCCCGGTAAGTGAGTCACATGAAAACAGATGGCATCACTTTACCCCCCCCCCCAAGAATGAATATCTAACTCCACCACCGAAGTAAGTTACTTTATCCTGGACTAGAAGCCGCAGCCGAGCATATGCTCTGCCTGATATTTGGGTGGGTTTAAAAAGGACCAAGAGAAGCCCACTGCGATCTGGATCCTTTAATAAGTCTAGGTAATAACTAAAAAATAAAAACCAGAGAACTTTAATTATCAGTTGAAAAAATAGCGTAAAAACTGCTTCGTTTTAAATTAATTTTTAAAAAATAGTCTGAGGGGGGCCCCAAAATGGAGGGAGGGGCCCCCAAATTGACCGAGCGGCCCAACATTTAGAGAGCCAGTCCGACCCTGATACGCAGGGTCTCCTCGACCCTCTCCCTTGCTCTCCTTCCTCTTTTCTTTACCCTTCTCACTTCCATGTATTGCCTAATTTACCCCTTTGTGCCACTTTTGCTTATCTTTGACCGCTCAGATTCAGGGTTGGATTTGAACCCTTTGTTGAGCTCCACTCCGTGAAAGTGTATTTTTCAACTTGAAAAAAGACACCACACGATCCATATGGAAAGTGGCTTGCTTACAAAAACTCCCTTGAATTTAAGAGCTGTGTTAATCTCCACATTACTGTGGAAGAAAGCTTCAGAGTAAATTACAATGTATTCGGAAACCGAAGCACACAAAATTGTATCAAATTGGCACGAAAATTATAACGGTATCCCATTGTATGATCCGAGCATTGGTTGGGCTACGACAGAAACCAAGGTATATGGAGGGGACACTTGTATGGACAGGAGGCGCAGCTAAGATTTGCGTGTGCATACGTGAGCGTACTGTGTTCATCTGTGTGGGAGATTTGTGAGGTGAGGAGGCGGCTACGTCACAAATGCATGTGTTCCGTGACGAAGGATACGTCTGAATCGTGTGGCTAGAGTAAAGGGGTGTCTCCACCTGCGAATGTAAAAGCGCGAATGAACTGATTGAGCCAATGAGCTGCCTTGAAGTCGATAGTTCGAGTTCGATGTATCGACAACAAAGAAGCTCATTGGCTCAATCAGTCTATTCGCGCTTTTAAATTCGCAGGTGGAGACACCCCTTAAGTGACGGCTATGTCACTCATAAAGCTACTACGTCATCGTTCAGCTCCGCCTCCTGTCCAGTGTCCATACCTGCTCCTCCATCTATCTTGAGCAGAAGACCGGCCAATAATTTCCTTGCGCAGTCCTAATACAGGGCGGAAGAGTTACTAGTGGGTAGGGTAGGGGTTGCCATCCCCGGTAGAGCTTCTGAGAAGCGAAACGGTAAGCACGGTGATATAGCCGTAAGCCCGTCATCTACAAAAAATTATGGTAAATTAAGAGTCATCATTGTCAACCCCCTCAACTTTGACTCTCCAAACACAAAAAATTGAAGAAAAAAATTGGGGCCCAAACATCGAGTTCACCAAAATGTTGGTGGAATTGTATATTTTCTTTAGAGAAGTATTTTTCTTGTAGAGTACTTATTACTTACTACTTATATTATTTCAACATTCCCACTCGAATTATGATTCGCTTAAATATGAGTTCTGAATGCATCGCAGTAGTTCAACATACTGCCGCTAAGGTTCTCAAGCATTTTATGCGTTTTTTAATGTTATAAGTTACAACCATGTGAACGAGAATTGTTGATCTTGACACACGCAAAATCATCCCTTGAAACGATTTTTTCGAGTCACGAGGGGAACGGGTTAAGTCCCGACTTTTTAGTGGAGGTTAAAATGAAGCTTTCAGTTTCGAGGGCAAGGATCTTTGTATACTCTCCGATACTCGAAAGGTGGTTTCATTTAACTAAAACAAAAGTGTCCCCTTAAAAGAATTGGAAACGTGCTGCTTCATCAATTTTTGTGATGCTTTACGAATTCCGAAGTATTCAGGGTAGGTCCATTCTTTATGGTCACTCCATATACTTGGGTCAGTGTTTATGATAATACTGTTTAGTCCTGTTTTGTTGCATCCAGCGGTCCCAGTGCTGCATGTTGCATAACGATGTTGATGATGCTCGATACCAGAAGTAGAAGCCAATCAAATATTATCACCGAAGCGTCTGTTGTTTGCAATCACTCAAAGTAGGGGCTACTGGATGTTGTTAAATATGTTATTTTCTTGGCACTTCTATAAAAATATATCCACTCAGCTATCGGCTTGCATGACTACTTGTATGCATGTGTTGTTTCTGGGTTCACTGTTCAGTATAGGTGCCAATTATCAAATTATCTTTTTAATTTGGCCAGACGAGGGAGTGATCGGCTTCTGAATACTCCTCATTGAGACCTTTTTTTCCTGAAAAATTATATTCTGATCAATAAATGAAAGTGAAATAATGAAAATTAAAACGAGCTTACTTCGTAAAAGCCCAACATTTCAGAAACTGTCAAACCAGGTGTTCAAGCATGAAAGGTACGACAGGTGAAGCAATGTGCTGATTACAGTACGTACAGGCAATTGAAAAATTACTATTCTAGGACTCGTCTAACCTTTTAAAGATGAAACTGATGGTAACGATGGTTCCAAAAAAGATTGCCACCCCTTGTTTCCATGGACAGTTCCTCGTTTACAAACGCGAACTGATATACAAAATTTCGGTATTCTATTTCGATCGGCGTAAATGCTGCGATCCACATGAAAATTTTAGCGTGGCGCCGCGACTCATTCAAAATTTTGACAGTAAATATTTCAAGTTATTGATTTAATTGAAATGAAATATAGACATGATTTTAATTAAAATCATAAATGTAATTGATTTATCGCGTTCTGGAGCTCATTGTTGACGTTTTGAATGAGTCATGTAATCGTACATTGCATATATGTTTTCATACACACACATTCACATCGATGGCAGCAAAATATAGAAAATGTCCTCGCGCTTGGAAACAGGGAACTGTCGGCCGCAATCTTTTCTGAAAGAAGTTCTAAAGGTATCATTTCATTTTCCCCCATATGCATGTAGTTATTGAAGTTTTCAAGAAAAAAACATGAGTAAAACGGATTAACCCTTGACTGAGGCAAAGTTCTAAGGAGAAGAATATTGTTGTTCAAAAGAAGAGAGGAAAGAATCAGGCAAGAAGCCCGTGACAAACAATTTTCGTCAAAATTTAGTTTTTTGTCTGTTTTTAGTGTCGTATTTCTGAAAAGCGTGCCATGGAGTATGTGAGACTAATATTCTATGGTATAATGTTTCGAAATAATTATTGAATGAGGGCTTGGAATAAAGAAAGAGAATGGTATAAAAACAAACTTTTTATATTAACAATTCAAATTATGTACTTCATGATATAATGTATCAGAGTTATAATAATTTTTTTCCTTTTTTATCATTACATAAAATTTGTTTTATATAAACACATGAAATCCATTTACTCAATAATATTCATTGAATAAATACTCAACCAATCATTAATAATGATAATAATAAGAATAAGAAAAAATAATAGTAATAATAAGAATAATAATCATAATCAATAATAATAAGAAATGTAATTATAATTATAATTTTCATAGTGTAATTATGATAAAAGTAGTAATCATAACTGAGTGTGTCCGGAAGGTATTTTACCTGAAATAAAAGCAGAAAATATTTTAACTTGTAGATCCAAGTATCAATATTATATTGACCGCAGCAATCATTATAATCAATACGGCTAGTCAAATGAAGAAACAAAATTGTGTATTTGAGAATAACAGAAACAATAATAATACGTAGTTCAAAGAAATATGGATGTAAGTGATCATGCTGCAAATATTAGATT
The DNA here is from genome assembly GCA_011764245.1 of Trialeurodes vaporariorum. Lineage (NCBI taxonomy): Eukaryota > Metazoa > Arthropoda > Insecta > Hemiptera > Aleyrodidae > Trialeurodes > Trialeurodes vaporariorum. Next base: position 58,885,320 of record VMOF01000035.1, on the reverse strand, counting down.
TTACGAATAATTCTTAAAAATAACTTAGGTATGTAAATAACGCTAGTATCAATTAAAATTTGAGTATCAAAATATTTTACAAAGGATTATAACAGTTTATAATTAAACTATAAGCCTTAAGTAAATTATGGTAATTATTGACAATTTAAATTGATTCAAGTGAAGATTTAATTTAAAATTGTATTGCTTTAATAAAATAGGTACTTATACCTAAGCTTGAGATAAAACCCAAAAATATAACTCCATTTCCATTAGAGTCTTCTTACCTTCGATGGATATTATTTAACCTGTTGGTTGTTTCCCTTCAATTTTAAACATGAAAATCGAATTTTTCATTAGAAACCCTCTTATGTTCTTTACGGTTAAACTGTTATTATTTGTACATTTAAAATGTTTTGAGATGTTTTGTCAACTGTGGGTACGAACCAGCAAAATACTTACTGATTTATCTTTTATTCGAAAGAGGTAAGGAAGAAGAATAATTTTTGTTTGAAAAAATAATTTTTTGTTCATTGCTTGGTTTCAGACAAGGGTTCAACCAACACACGGAAGTCAGCAAACTTTCATAATCTAATTCCATAATTTTTCGTCTTTTTGTTTAACCAATGAGTACAACAATATCAATGAAATGCAAAATTTGGGTGGATTTTGATGATAATAAAGTCACGCAAAACTTCTTCTTTTTTCAATATTATACTCAATTATAGCTAAATTGTTTGATTACTCTGAGTTCATGAATTTTGAGTTTTATCAGAGCTTCATTGTTCTAAAAATGACGAAATAAAAGATTTGAACATAAAACAACAACAACATCAACAACGAGAATGGTGACCATAAAAATCAATGAAATAATAAAATGAAATAAAATGAATAAAACTAATTAGTAATAACTGATAATAGCGAGTAACAAAAATAGAAAAATCAAATGATATAATAAATGAAAGATTCCACAAAAATGGTTTTAATGCAACTTGATGGTTTAGATTTTTTTTCCAAGAATGATTTATTTTAAAGGAAGATAGCCCAATGATGAGACTCTAGACTTGAAGCAAGAGGGATTACTGTTTTGACAGATCTGCTGTTCTTTTGGTAGATGAGTTTTGAAACTAATGGCTAACATCACATGTAGGTGATAAGCAAAATTATTTTTATACATAATTTTGTGAAGTCAATTTTATAATAATAATAGAAAAGAAAGACACATTCAAGCCAATGCTCAAATTGAACGGCAGAACTTGATTCATTCAGATCAGACGCAAAATAAAATGAGCCTTGTGGTCAAGAATGTATTTTTAGCATTAGATAAATGAAGGTTACCAACACAAGCAATGAAAATAAAGAAACAGATTTGCTGAAACGCCATTTTACTATTTTGTGAATGATGGATGAAGAGTAATTATGATGTTTGCTGCAGTCATTCTCCAAATTCAGGGGCAAGTCAGCTTCATTTTTTTCAGAATATTCAAACATTATGAGCCTCTCTTGATGGCCAATGAATAATGATAAACCTAAGTTCAACTAGGCATCAGATAATTCAAAATTGTCAATTAGCTGTTGATTCTATATTTGAAACATGAACGCAGGGAGGTTTCCAAAAAAAGCATGACATATTGGACCGACGATGAAGTCACTGGATCACGTTAGGAATAAATCTCTCTGGGAAATTTATGTTGCTTCGATGTTCTCTCATTTGTTCATCCATTTATCAAATTCTTTAAATATTCCACAGAGTATTAAAACACTTGAAAATTTTTCACTAAATTCATGAGTTAACGCGAAAAAGTGGGCGTATAAAATAAAGCAAACATGGAATCCCTCTTTGAAACTTCAAACCTAAATTTTAATCTCTTTTATGACGTACATCATTCCTTGAAATTAGAACGGATATTCCCGTGACTGAAGGGGTAATTCACTTCCATCGTAGTACCTATAGTTAAGAAATTGTGTACATGTTAAAATTTAGAAATTGGAGACGAATACTAAGTTGATTATAACAAAGTGTAGAGTATTAATTGAATCATGGTACACAGCTGAAATTTACATATTTACTTATGAACATCATAATAAGCATTAAAGGAGGTCTTAACAAGCAATTGTGTAAACGAATATTAAAAACTAATTTACATTATGTACAGAAACACATCATTTGCAAACAAAAATAAGCAGGCAATTTAGAAATAAAAACAGAATACCTCTAGGCGTTTTAAATTTGAATAAATACAGGACTGACAAAAACTTAATGGTGTGACGAATAGAATTGGGACTACTAAAAAGAAACTCTTATTAATTCTCATTAATTATTGCCGGGAAATTCCAGTCATAAATATAATTTAAAAATTGACATTTGTAAAAGAGGTAAAAGTAAATTTCAGAATAACCTAAAAGGAGTCATGAAAAATCGGTTGCTAAGAAAGGTCAAAGTCACTTATGGGCAAAATTTTTTTGATGGCATCAAACACACCGTCAAAACAAACGAACAAATAATTGCGATGAATTTTAATGTTATTCCGTGCCTCTTAATATAATCCGGCATTTGGGGCGTTGTATATATATATTTAAGGGGTGGAAAAAACCTTTAACACTTGTCTCACTTGTTAGATACCTTTTCTAAAGAATCAAATTCTCACAATAAAAATGTGACCCCAGGTTTTATCAGTAGAGACAAAAATTTAGAGTAAGTTCTTTTTTAAACTCACGTGTGACGTATTTTGTGCTAGCTCCCATGACAACCTCCTATTTAGACAGATATTGACCAAATATGATGTGACTGATTGAAGATCATGCGTGCAAGGTGGACTCCATTTAATGTCTCGTCTCTCATAAATTGAAAATGAGCCAACAAAGTTAAAGAAATCATGAGGATCACCATAAAATGTAAATATTCAAATCAGATTCAACAGGCAGAATTATTTAATATCCTCTTAAAATTAATGACAGCTGATACGTTTTACAGCTAGAAAATGACATTTCACACATCACACTTTAAACAGCTTCATTAAATCAATATTGCATCCACGAGAAGGGCAGCAATTCAACTACAACTGTTATTTTGGATTGTTTGCTGCTATCAACATGAAATTACTCATCTACATCAACATAAAAATATTGAAACATTTGAAGTGTCCATGTTATAAATAGAAAAAAGCAAAAAAAGTAATTGATGGGCATTGAAGTTAAAGTATAACAGAGAAACACATTTGAGATGAATTGCATTTTTAACATAGGAATAATTTAAAAAAAAAAAAAAAAAAAAAAAAAAAAAAAAAAAAACTTGGTTGATGTAAGATGTAACTGTATTGGCATGCTTATTTAGAGAAAAATTACAAATAATTGTGATGCGAACAAATAATTTGAACAGCTAACATTTTTAATTCATGGCGCGCGAATCAGATTGCCAAAAAAGAATGGAATGAACAGACAAAGAAAACAGTTAGTCTTAATCAATATAATGTTGACATTAAAAGAGGTCTAGACATCGCACTAGCACAGGATAGCAAAACAGGACAAAAGCTGGTTTCACATAATTGAAGACAGCAATCGGTTGAATATTGATCTGAAGGAAGAGTGCATTGTGATTCTGCTTGCTTTATGTTCATTGAAAGAAAAAGGAAACATAGGGTTGAAACTGGAGATATATGTACTTTAAAATGAAACTTCCATGGTATGTTGAAACATGAGGAGAGGAGAGAAACAAGAATTCAGACTGCAAAAGTTTTTTGAACTAAACCATGAAAATGAGAGAGTTTCATCTCCACATTCGGCACCTTTTAAAGTGCACCAACTTTAGTGCATAAACTTAAAAGTGGGAGAAAACGTTTGTTTCTATTAGGCGTTGAAACAACACTATTGGTCAACATGCAGACTTAAAACCTTGAGAACATTCTATAACATTCAAAATAGGTTAACAGTTGAAGGAATGATGAATAACTTGGTTTCAAAGAATGCATAAAATTAGTTTGCGAGTAGAACATAAAGCAAGTGTATTTTCATTAAGAAATTTGTGGTCTTCGTTACAATTACAGACAACTGAATATTTTCATTAAGAAATGAATTGAATGGGGTTATTACTCAGTTTAAGGTACGTTAACTTTCGTGGCTTTACCCGACAAATTTGATTTGCTTGAATTGTTAATTTTACCGTTCTATTTACTGGGACAAAAACAATTAAAAAATAAATAAATACATAACATGAAGTAAAAAATGGGCGAGAAGTAAATGCAGAAATGATGTGTAGTGAATTGTATCTTTTCAAATTTAACTAAGATGGTCTCCATTACTTAAAGTTTTGTAAAATGAAAAATTAGCTAACCAAGTCAAAGAATTGAACGAGATATCACAGGTCATAATAAAAGAACTAAAATGGCTGTTTCAATCACGAGCCATCACCTACTTATATTCCTCATTTTATATTTTACATATTTATACTCACAATCATAGTGTGACATGAAAGCACAGGTTGACTAAAAACTTTACGTACGTACGTATGTACAGGGACTTTAATCATATGCTGCATACGCCTGCTTGTCGCTACAGTATTTGTTAACACAGACACTACCTACCTACATTTGATATCATTGCTTTCGTTTTTTTTCTTTATCTACTGCCTAAAAGTACGACGGTTGAAATCTATAGGTTTTTCCCGGAAACAAGAAACGGAAACAAAAATAGCTAGCTAGGCGGATGGAAAAATACTGACTCCTACAATGGACTACTCCAAAAACACAGCCATTTTAGTTTGATGGTTTATTCATTTTATTGACTTTATTTGTTTACGACAGATTTTGGTGAACTGTTTAAAAGATTTTTCAGTGAAACATTAGCCAGAAATGTAGACGTGAGTAACCATCAAAATTTACTACTTATCGTGATAAAATTGAATAGAACGAGGAAAGTTAAAAAAAAGAATAAAAAATGTAAAAAGTGAAATAGTTGAAATAAAAAAACTTAAATGAAAAAAACTTAGGTATCAAGCTCGATGAATTATAAATCATTTAAATATGACCAGTATTAAATGATAATTAGTACAGAGGTAAAAAGAAAATAAAAGGAGCCATTCCTTAAATTTTTCAAATTATCTTAGAGTGCGATTCGACATTCTAAACCTGTATCAAATCAGAAATGATCGATGTTACTAATCAAAATATGTTATGAAGAGTTTGTTTTCTACCTGCTTATACAGCCATTCTTGGTAAGAGATTGAAGATTGCTCAATGAAGTAAAGCATTGGGCAACATAGTTTAGAAACTTTTTATCTAATCCCATCTGTTTTGAAAAAAGAATAAAGACTATCGCTGCAGCAAAGGCCTTGTGTTTTTCTTCAGAGAGGTCACTGTGTAAAGGGATTGGTATAATTTTGGCCGTCTGATGATGCATGCCTACAAAATGCCATTTTGGGGGACAAAAGGGTTGCAAAACACATGTTACTTTACTAATTTATCTACTTATGCATTTTTCTGGTTTTGGTTCTTTTTATTAGTTAGCAATTATTTTTATTTGAATAAATTACAACCTTTCAAAATTCTTTCATAAGTGAAACGCATTGTAAGCAAATTGGTAGGCTGATGTTTACAAACAGGCAAGAAAAAGAGAAACTGTAAATACTTACAGGCAAGTGTTATAGAATATTTACTAAAAGGGCTGGAGTTCTACTCAACCTATGAAAGAACAAACATAATAACTCAAAAATTGAACTAAATCTAGTTTTCCAACTACAAATTTTCGGTCAGATGACTTCTTTTTCCTCTAATTTGGAAAATCTTGAAAATGGTCATCATAAGCTAAAGAGCCGAGATCACACAAATGTCTGTCACCAAAAACCACTATGGATGAAGAAACCCATTTCTGAAGACATAAACTTAAGTGTTCGCTCTGCACTTTTCTGTCGCAAGTTGCATATTTAGAAAACAAAGGAGAGCACCTCATTGAGCGCATTTTATCAGTTTAAAATCATCTGAAATTTTACTATCTTCTTAATTAAATAGAATAATTTTCGAATAATCATGACTGGACGCATCAACCTACCCATTAAAAAAAAATTGACCCCAAGAGGATAAATAATTTCTCTTTGGTGGACCCAAAAAATATTTAATCTTTCAGGTGTTTTGAAGTTTACAGCATGATAAAAAACTTTGTAATTGGTATCTGCTCAATGGTTTTTTTTTTGTTTCTTTTTTTGTTTTTTGTTTTTGTTTGCACAAGTAGGGCTCATTGGAGAAAAATAGGGGGTGCAGGTTCATGGTAACCGATGCAAGTTACATATTACTCTGCCCCTTTTTTCGAACTTGGTACTTTTTGACCCTCTAAAGGCTGCAAAAGTTAGTTATTGAATCCTTACATGACAGCTAGATTTTTTCTCGGCGGAGAGAGAAGACCTTTCCTTAAATTTGTAGTAAGAGAGGTAAAACTTAAAAAGGTCGAATTGACAGAGAATAATTGGTTAAAAATAAGAGGAAAACAAACGAGCACTTTTTCATTGATCTTTAAATGAAACAGCAACGAAGCAGGACTATCAGGAGAAACTGTGATGAAACCCAATTACTCGCAAACGTGGTTATTGTGAAGTTCAATTAATCTAATTTCCATAGATGGGCCTGCTTCAATTTTGACAGCCTCAATTCTTAAAAATATAAGTAACAGGATAAGATTGAAAATAATGATATATACATTAATTTAAAATCACATAAAAATAAAGTACGATTATAATACAATCAATTAAAATAAAGTCTCAAATATTTTACGTAAATAAATAACAGTTATGCTGATAAGAGTTAAGCGACAAAAGTGACTAAATATAGATTCCATATTCATTCACACGAAATTGCAAAAGGGAAATTTAGGTAAGTGTTGCCAGGAGTAAATATTTTTTAGGTACATATCATGTCAGGTGTCATGTCCGCTCTTTCCAATAACTTTTATCTAACTGTTAGAACACAATTTGAACCATACAAATTTTTTTTGGGTGAAATTACTAAAAAGAAAAAATGATGAAATGATACTGGAAAGCATGAAAAGGAACACTTTCTTTGCCCCCGATAATAGTGTTATTTTATATTTGAGAAGACAGTGTTTCTATGAAAGTTTATAACAATTTATTGAGTGGCCAAATCTTCTTCTGGACGATTGAACTATACCAGCGGTCACGACAAATTTAAAATAAAATAAAATTACAAGTCTGATTCACTAATTACATCCTATTTCAACAAAAAATTTAAAATTGGTTTCATCAGACTCACAAAAGATGTTAAAAACCTCACGTACTTTTCCATTTCGTACAGTTCGGGTAAATTGCATTTTGAAACCATAAGAAAAAAATGCTTATTGCCATTGAAATAGTGAATGATGATGTCAGTTTACAAGGAAACTCTCATCAATGCTTGTTTTACCTGAATTAAGTACATTTGACGATAGGCTCTCAACAGCTTTTTAATGTTTGTCGCATTTAAAAGACTGAAATTACAGGACGCACTTCATTACATTTGATACTTAATTATAAACAGGCATAAAGAGAAAAAAAACACAAAACTCGCTTTAATTTCAAACTGAATATGCAATGTTAGATAAATCATAGTATCTTCTTGATCCGCATTTTTTGTCAAACTCTCTAAAAACATTACACTAATTTTTTTGACGGTAAGTTTCGGATTTCAATAAACTTCTCGCTTATTTAGCTGACTTCAATACTTTACTTCAATAGTTCAAGTAGTATAGTCGTAATGAATTATATAGCGAGCCGAGTGAACGGAAAAATCTGCTAATCTTGCGATTGATGATGAGCAGATTTACATCCCGATCAAAAGATCATTTATTGAAGAGATTTAAAATTTTGTAAATCAGTCTCGGGTTCCATTTTTATTTATGCTAACAATTTATAAACTTTTTTTTTTTTTTTTTTTTTTTTTTTATAATCAAGCTAATTAACATTTTCTAACAATGTCTCACTTGCGTTCCAAGTAAGTTCATGCTTTAACAAATTAAAGTTTTCAAATGCAACAAAGAATATGTATGATACAAGGAAAATGAATAGAATAAATAAAGAAATAAATAAATAATTAAATAAATAAAAAAAATAGAATAAAATTACATTTTAAGATATTACATACATAGAAAAAAAATAGAAATATGCGTAAACGGTTCAAAGTTCTCGATCTTATTTCCTGCAATTATTGACCCACGCAATTTTTGTTTGTTTGTTTACAAACGACTAATTCATTTCTTAATCATACACGGGATTCAAGTTTGAATTAATAAAAGATAAAAATTAAAAAAATGATGCATCAATATTTTCTAGTTTTTCCTTCCTATCAATATAAAATACGTATGATTTTATAACTTTTTTTTTTTTTTTTACTTTTTGCTATTCTTATTTTTTGTTAGTTATTTATTTCCCATTGTGAATAAGACTTTTAAGGTTAGGATAAACTTAAAGATAATTTTGAAGAGTAGTGATTCAGGAAATTGGAAACTTTGGAACTAAAGAAATAAAAATAATACAACAATGACAGGCAGGTGGGTGAATTCAGATTAGATTTCTCGAAAAAATCCTCTTAATGGCAATGATAAAAAAAATAAGAAATTAAAAAAATAAAAAAAAAAATAAAAAAAAAAAAAAAAAAAAAAAAAAAAATTTAATATTTTATTTTATGCTAGTTTTCTTTTCAATGTGGCTTCTGAACCCTTTCATGGGAAGTCTAGAAATTAAGGAGTTGGTTCAGTTGCTTATTTCGAAAAATACAAACACCCATAACATTTTCTTCTTATAATATTTCAATACTTCATTAGTTCTGATTATTAACAAGCTAGGAGTTTTCCAAAATGACTGTTTTCTTAGGAGTTCTCGCTAAATGGTAAATTGTTTTACAAGGTTTGAACGCAAGACTTTCTTTCTATTTTCATCCTTTACCATGAAGATGTTGCGTAGAGCTTCGTTCGTTCCTTAAACCAACTCTCGATGAAAACTATAACCACAGTCCACAAAATACATTTTCCGTGCAATTTTTGAGGAAAATCATATTACCTGACTAGACTTAAATAGGTTTCAGCTTTAAAAAACTTTGGATAACCTACAACAAAATGGTCTTGATGTTCAAAGAACAGCAAATGTTTGCAAATGGGAAAAGCTTTCTAGTCAGAAAGTGCGAAAAAGGTCTGGACTAAAGAAATAAATAAATATTTCTTAAAACGGGAAGGAACAAGAAGATAGGAATAAGAAAGAAAATCTCACAGCATTTCAAATCTTGATTGGTTGGTTTACTTCAGTCATATTGATTGGATCCTCAATAGACCACTCATTCCACTAAAATTTACTTGATCTTTGTGTTCCGGCTCAGGAGTTTTCTTTTATCAAAATTTTCCAATTCTTCTATTCAAATATTCTGAACATTTCTATAAAAAAAAAAAAAATACCAAACGTAGTTGAGAGTACCTGAGAACGGAAAGCACATTTTTAGTTGGTGATTTGTGCTTAGTTTTCAATTTAAAAAATAGCAAAACAAATAAATAGAGAAATAAATAAATAACACAAAATAATTCATTAAAAACTTGGAGACAACTTCCGTTGAGATATTTTAGATGCAATTACCTACAAAGGTAACTTGGAGGTATTTTATCGAGAAGCTGTTAAATTTAGAGGGGTATTAAGGACTGTAAGAAGTAACCAAAATTTAAGATAAATTAGATACTGCATGCCTAACAGTCGATAACATTAGTTTGAGCACAAAGTCATTAACATAGATATTTGAACACTGGTTCCGAAACCTCAGTTAAGCAATACATTAATCAACTTCGCATTGGACTGAAAAATGAAGAATTCGTGTAAAATGATATGTAGGGGAGAAAATAAGGATAGATAAATAAAAATAGAATACCTATTTATCAGTAAAATGAAATGATTTAGTCCACGATTTTACTTTTTTTTCTTTGTTTCATCTTTTGTTTCTTATGAATTAAAATCTTACGAAAATATAATTTATAGAGTGAGCAATAGGTCAGCTAAAATAGTTCAAAAACAAAAACAGATGGAAAAAAATAGGTAAAGAAGACAAAAAAAACGAATGAAACGAAATAATTTAGGAAAAAATTGATGCAAAATTTTTGAAGAGGAAAACACAGAAATTAATTCAACATAAAATGCAAATTGATAAGGTCTTTCGAAAGAAATATTGAATTTTTAATCAGGCATTTTTTTTCCTCTCGGTTTTGAGGATAGGTATTTTTAATTTCAATTGTTTGTAGATTAATGTTACGTATTCTCTTTTTAGCTAATTTTTGAAAACTTCTGGCGACACAAGAAGTTAAACTCAAATATAATACAAATTGCGTTATATACCTAAATATATACATGAACATACATACTTAAGTGAAAAAGGTATTTACTTATCATCCTCTTAAAATATTTCAATAATTAAATAATTTGTTTCAATTTTAAAACCGGCAGAACAGACCGAGACTTTCCAAACACGCCAAAAACCTGAAAAATGAAAAGAGTAAATTTTCAGAAAAGACAAGGCTTCAAAAAAAATAATAAAAAAATAAACAAAGGAACGCAAAACAGAAAATACAATCAATGAATATCTTCAAGGGTAAAGTTAAAGATGTATAAACAAGTTATTCGTTAGTTATTACTTATTTGGACATTCGTCAACTCATAATTCTTGATATTTTGAGAAACTGTAAGAGGGCCTATAAAAATGAATTGGTGGTGAAATTCATGAATTAAATTACTCAAGAAGTTTAGTTGACAACGTGCTTTCATTTCCGACTAATAGTTAAGAAAGATTGGTGTACAAATTAAAAAAGTCGGTATAAATTGCCACACTGACAATTGCAGCCTAGGTACACTAAAAATTTATCCGTGTCAATTTTGGATTCAGGGCTGTCTTAAGTATGGCGAATAAATATTTTAACTCTATGTAAAACTGTTCAATTCCCATCTGAATTCGGCAACAGTAGTTTTCATGCAGATTTTCTGATTTTTCTTGCTTGCATTGGTGCTTGACTTTGAACGGCGAAGATTGGTTCGTTTTTAAAGGGGGGGAGCTAAAGTTAAATGCGACGTTTCCCAATTTTTGCCCTTTTTTCCTTTTTTCAAAATCCTGCGATCTAAGTCTGATTGTAAGCTGATCTAATGCTAGTGTGATATGGCTTGATTTTTTTATATTTTTTTATTATTATTACTAAAAAGTTTGTAGAGTGCGTTGTAATGAGACGGGCCAACGCCAAGTCATATTACTAGTTATTGTACTTATATCCATACCTTTACAATCAACGGAATGAAGATTTATAAATCGAGAATTTCGATTAATAAAAGTGAAAGTCTAAATTTTTTGCTGTCGAAAAAAAGAAACTCCGATTGAACTGACCATTCAGGGCAATAATTTAAGCAATTCCTTTTGGTTTAGAATGAATGGCATAAAACTACGTATCGAAAAGGTTACATTTTCAACATTTGTTGGGAAAATTCCCGTGGGGCAACCCTCCCTATTTTCCTGCGATAGCCCCACAAACCTTCCTCGGTACTGTGTATCCAAATACAATAATTACAGCAAATTTTTCTGTGCCTAAGAGCAGCGAAAATCTAAATCCATCACTGCTGATGGATGAATCCATCCTCCATCCTCCTGCAGTACTGATCAATTCATGATTTTACGACAGTTCCGACAGCAAATGGCACTTTCTCGATTGGTGCTCAGAAATTTGTGAGATGATAGCTGACACAAAATGTTGACACACCTCTACTTCCCTCTTCTTCCGATAAAACAAAACATGAGTAAAAAGAAGAATCGAAATATATTTCAAGCATTTGTATTACCTCAAAGACCATCATACATGGGATAATGACTAAATAATTGCACTCAATGATAACCGTTGGTGAACGCAGCTGGAATCAAAGGCCCCTGAAATCAAAAGTGAAAACAGTCTCATGAATTTTAGACACCTCCTTCATTCATCTATCAAAATTATTTTCATTTCCTAATTTTTTTCCATGTTGGAAAAAAAAAAAAAAAAAAAAAAAAACTTGTTTAAACCATATAGAGTTGTGAAAAAATTACTCAATGTTTCACAACAAATTTCTCCATTTGGACACTATAAAAGCCGAAAATACATCACACGATAGTAAAACTGTTACAAAAATTGATAATAGGTGTGATACATGGATCTTCAGGACCCTTTCTCTGTTCTTGGTGATATAAAATAAGCTCCGTCAGTTGGTATCCCAAGGTCTGAAATGTGCCAACGAACATTCTCATCCTTTGAAACATCACTGACTTAAACGGCTTTTCTTGATGCCATAACAAATATTTAACAAGCGAAAATTTTTCCTGAATGTCTTAAAACGTAACATGTTCACGTGTTTCCTCTTTTTATCGGAATTTTTCCGGGGAGATTCTCTCTTCTCTTAGTTTCTTTAAGACTGTTTTATTCCTGGTTGATGGACACTAGGTATATCTTATTATCATCACGCAGAAAATATTAGAAGAGGAAGCGTATTAATCGAGGATATTGCTTCCGCTTGTTTCTTATTTATTGATTCTTTTTTTATTTTCTCTGTGCAGTTGACCTGATTCCCCTGTTGATGATGTTGAACACCGAAAAACCTTGACCGTAAAATATAACATAATATTCCTCTATATAGGCTGAATTGATTTTTTTTCATGTTGATGCTACTGGATCAAAATCCCCCCTACATGGGCCATATTGTTACCTATAGGCAACAGCATGCAGAATGAACAGCACCGCATTTATTGATTTTTTAGAAATAAAAATACCTCGTACGTGTCACCTATAGTTAACATCATGCCATAGAGAGATATACACAGCACTCTGGCTATTTTCATCGAATAATTCCTTCTTAAAATAATTGCTGATATTACGACGTTTGAATATTTTCGTGAATCATTCATGGCAAAACATTTCAAAGCCTTTATTCTCTGTTCTTCTACGTTTTTAACAGTCCGTATCTTATATTCACACGAAGCTGAGCCCGAATAAGACCAAACTATTTTGATAATCTACAGACGGATTAGCGTCAGAACCTTCCCCTAAACTTTGGAACTATTATGCCAACTCTATAAGCTATAGAATTACATTCAATGATTAAATACGCACACCACACACGCGTTTAACAAGGCTGCACCTTTGCGGATCTTTAAGGGACGTTTTTTAATTTAGTGGTGATTCCACCGGTCCACATTAAGATTACACAATCCAGTTCAGCAGAGTGACACGAAAACACAACGATCTGTGATATTTATCCAACCGATTGAATCATAGGTTTAAATCAAAATCTCACCGTATTTTATAGTCAACGGGGTCTTTCCACCATCTAAGCCCAAAACGATGGCAGATCTTGGTATTTTCTTGAATTACAAGTCACACTGCTGAGCTAAAAGGTATACTCTTTTTGTCAACCGGTGGAATCATCGGTGGATGAAACACTATACTCACTGAATACAACGAGATAAAACCAAAAAGGGGCCCTTTGGAGCAGAATTTTGGAGACACCACAGAGGCAGCCATAATAAAGATTTGTTACAGATATTTTCCTCGGGGTCCGTTTGTTTGCCTCTAACCTTTCATTTTTGAATAAAAGTTGTGACAAATCCATTTAATACTAAGGTTTAAAATGAAGGTGCATGTGTTTTAGAGAGGCTAACTAGATAGAAATATTGAAACAACTAATTAGTTTGAAATAATTCACACAGGATACAAAAGCTAACACATGACAAAAATAAGCAAAATTTTCTCACTTATGTAGCAGTATGAAAGTCCTGTGTCCAGATAGCCACTCTGAAACACTTGATTTTTCATTTTAAACCTATGTCAATTGAATTAAGTTAAATTTTCAATTTATAGGCAAACAAACTTTGCTTTGTACGCTATCTCACTTTGGGGTAGGAATTATAACGAAGGGTTGCCGTCGCCCCTCTTAGTGGCGTCGCGTGCAATTTGGCAACAATGTATTCTATCCATTTAAACTCATGTAAAAGATCGAATTCAGGGGGTGCACAGTGCACAAGGAAAATTCGATATATTTAATGAGTTTAAATGGAGCATTTGCATTGTTGCCAGATGACACGCGACGCTACTGGCCCCTCTACACTTAAAGCTCATTGACGTTAGAGTCGTAAGATCCGTAAAGTTAAAAGTATGAACACCAATTAAAAATTGTTGGTTTGACTGTTTAAATTAGTTGAATTAACACGGACCGGGCTTAATTTAACTAATTTAAACAGTCAAGCCAACAGTTTTTAAGTGATGCCCGTACTTTTAACTATAAAATAGTTAATTTTTTATCTGTGCAGCCTCGACAACTGCCTGCAACAGTTTCAGTGAAGAAGCGGGAAATTCCAAATCCAGGAATCTGATTGGCCTTGATGCTTTTTTACACGAAAATCTGACATCTCATCGGTCCATTTTGAATTTTCTGATTTTCACTAAAACCGTCTGTGTCCTTCGACCTACAGTCCCAATATACTATGAGAGTTGCGACAAGACCCTCAAAATGAAGAAGAAGAAGCGGATCAATGGAGCCCCCAAGAGGCAAATTGCAAATGGCGGATGGCCATTTGCCTCTGCGCTGTTGCCACTATTTCGCTATCTCTTATAGGTTATGTTCAGATTCTCGACAGTAACGGTCGTTATTAAAAGAAATAATGTTCGCCGTAATAAAATTCAAACAGAGGAAAAATTCACAAAAATTACCGCGGTCACTGTTACTTCAAATGCGTAATGAAAGCGAGTTCGCGAAAAGTAAACAAAGCCTCCGCCATTTTGCATTTGCCTCTTGGGGCTTTCTCAGAGATTACTAAGCCTAAGAGATATGGCACTTCCTATCTCCGCCGTGTTAAAAAACCGTTGGCTGGGCTCCGTAAAAAACGCCTGTAGAATGGCCGTGATACAACGTGCAGTACGCTGATGACCGTAAACATTGTTGATATTCATGTTGTTGGAAATTAGGTTAGATTCTCTGCAGCATCTGAATGTTTGTCATTTAATGGCCGATGGGATGATTAAAGTGACTTAGATTTTCAGATTCACGTACAAAATATACTCAGAGCTCATTAAACTTCCCAAACACTTTATTAATCTTATTAATTTAGTTAGTGGCGTTGCTGTCAAATCTCATTCATACAACAACAGTAGTAACAATGTTTACGGTCACCAGCGTACGCCACATTGCATACTTCGTAGGAGTCGAATAACACTTTTGAATCGTTATGCCATATCTCTTAGGCTTAGTAATCTCTGGGCTTTCTTGACAGCCTAAATCTGAGAGCCAATCAGAAATGGATTCAGCAATGGCGCAACTCTCATAGTATATAGGGACTCTACTTCGACCCACCCAACGGTAGACCCGGATCAAATCTTACGAGGAATCATTGAAAATTGATAAGTTTGTTTGAAAGGGAGTTTTAGGTTACCGGATTATAATTGATAGGAGCACGAGAGACTGCTATCGTCGGGAAAGTGGCCGAAGGCTGCGGGGATGCAGCTTGAACGTAGCCAACGCCATCGGTTCCGCTTGAGGTGTACATATCAATCGTGGGTCCGGGCGAGTTGGCCGCAGGGAACCCGCCTCTCGTTGTTGTTTGGTGCGGAGACGCCGGCGGTGGACCGAAACCCTGCGCCGCGACTGCAGCCGCTGCTTGGTAATTGTTCATAACTGCAAAACAAACAAAAATATGCACAACATACAGTGAAAACTGATCGCACAAAGCCTAGCAGGCCGATCGTTTACTTTATCGTTAAACCGATCGAAAAAACAGTCAACGAGTGATGCTATTGGTCGAAAATTGTAAAACTTGGCTGTTGCTATGGTGCTATTGGTCGAAAATTGTAAAACTTGCGGCTGTTGCTATGGTGCTATTGGTCGAAAATTGTAAAACTTGGCTGTTGCTATGGCGCTATTGGTCGAAAATTATAAAACTTGACTGTTGCTATGGTGCTATTGGTCGAAAAAAGCAATTGAGTTTTGTAAAATCAGTAAAATGAAGCACAGGCTAATTTTACTTGTTACTTTTAGTGAATTCTACTAAACTTTATGGTTAATTTCACGATTTGAATAGTAAATTTGGCTTAGGTTTAAGTAATTTTTCTTTGTGGATTGCAAATTTTTCAATCTAAATAGTACATTCTACAATCCAAATCATTGTGACTTTTGCATATTACATAGCTGTCTTGGCGTGACAGCTATGCGACTTGCAAAAATTACAATGCTTCGGATTGTTAAATTTACAATCCGAATGGTAAGATTTATGATTCAAATTGTAAAATTAATAAAACTTAAGCAAAATTTAAAATCCAAAATATAAAATTAGCTGTTTGTTACCAAAAATGGCTGGTAAAATTAACCTTTGTTTCATTTGACTGATTTCACAGATCTGTTTTTTTCAAGAGTATCGTTTTATAAAGGCTATTCATGAGCAACCTTTAAAAAACGGATACTATAACGATGGTTACCATAGCAACGGCTAAGTTTTACAATATTCGACCAATAGAATCACTCATACACAGTCTTAACGATCGATTTAACGATGAAGTAAATAATCGGCCCTCAGAGCAAAACTAGCATATCTGATTCTGCAAAATTAAGATAAGATACACTGAAAAAAACAGCTGTTGTAAGATTTACCAGAACTTGGCTTGAGTGGGTCTGTTGCAAACTTTTGCTACGACCAAGGTATATGGAGAACAGGTATGGACAACACTCGATTCCGGGGGCGTGGCCACTTGGGAAAAAGCGACTTCGCCGCCATCTTGTCTCCTATTTACATTGTGTATCTTGCATTGTTGTTTGTGGTTAGATTTGAAGGGGAAGTTTATCCGAAGCAATACTTTATTTATTTGAACAATGAAAAGTAATTTTTATCTTTTCATGTTAATGCTGTGACTATAGAATGGATTAACATCATCAATTACGTTGTTCACTTTACTTTTTAAGAAATGAAATCTAAATTTGAATCGCGCGGTCAGAAAAATGGCGGCGGAGTCGCTTTTTTCACAACCAATCAGAGCAAACCTCAGAGTGTTGTCCATACCTGTTCTCCATATACCTTGGCTACGAAGATAAAGATGTGTTTCATCGTACGTTAAATCGTCCGGAAAGCCAAGTGGTGACATCAGAAAGTCGTGAAATTTGATAATAAACTCACAAGAGGCGTTTAATTAAATCCAAGATGGCGGTAAAATATCGAGCAATCTGTATGCATGCACCTTTAACATCCAAGGATTGCCAACGTTGACAACCTCACAGCTTCAGAGGTTATGTGTTTATTTACCTTGTGATCGGGTGTGATCGATATTGTGAGGTTGGCTATCCTTGGATGTTTGTGGTGCATGCATAAAGGTTGCTCGATATTTTACCGCCATCTTGGATTTCATTAAACGTCTCTCATGAGTTTCATATTGCATTTTATGACTTTCTGATGCCACCAATGGACTTTTCACGCCACTTTACATGAGATTGAACACTCTATAGCGGTATAGCAAAAGTTTGCAACAGACCCATTTTCGACAGTCCAAGAAAATAGTAAATTTTACGTTTTGCATGGTTTGAGTTCAAGAAATATTAGTTAAATTTTAACTATGTAATGGTTAAATTTTAACCAAGACATCTTGAACTCGAACCATGGAAAACGTATTTACAATTTTTTCGGATTGTCGACAGTTTAAACCAGGTTATGTTAAATCTTACGATAGCGGGTTTTTCAGTGTACGATTAGATAAGATAAACTTTATTTGAGTATACACATTGGCTACAAAGGTGTCAATATTACATCTCGATGAACATGACTATATAGGATGCGTGCATTCTACGAATTAAATAATGTCAGTCGATGCCTTTGATTTTAACTCAGGTAGGCCACATGCAATGCTTGAATTCAGTGTGATTTGTATTGCAGGTTGCCTACGTGAACCAAAATTTACAGGAGTTGGCTGATTTTCTTTAATTCGTCAACTGTACGTAAAGTTTTACGACAAATAATTTAAAACAATTTTGAAAAAAATAAAATAAAAATACGAAAGCAATTCTAAATTGCACTATTGGAGGACATGTGCTCATCTACATAGTTGGGACATAGGCCAGTTGAATTATTTTTGCGTTCGGTCACAAAACTTCCCTCGTTTGTCCTCTCAACTCGGACGATACAATATACAGGGTAAGACAAAAGTCACACTGACTCTAACTTTGTTCATTTCGCTCTAACTTTTGGACAAGTTGAGAAAAAAAAAGTTGCTGTTTGGACTAATCTTCGTCATTTTGAATTATACACTTTTTTGGAGCCCCCCCCCCCCCCCCGTGAGGGACCCTCGCGGAGGCTGTCTAAAACTATTCAAGAAAGAACCTGTAATTTGTGATAAAAGGGCATTTTTCAGGCCAATTTTTATTACAAATCACTGGACCACTTCTCGCTGACGCCAATACTTAATTTTCAATGGCAAAAATGTCATCACTCTAATGTTTTGAAGCTACTAAACTAATAATTCTTTTGGTCACAAGCGCTTTTTTTGCATTTACCAAAAACATTCAAACGACACTGAAATCACAATGCTTTTGAGGAGTCAAAAGGTCATTTTACCAAGTCGTTCCGACTTTTTTGACTCGGGAAATGTATCATAATTTCAACGATTCACTTTTGTGGTCGGATGTAGTGGAACTTGCTGATAAAATATTTCCATGCCATTTTCTGGAGTCAGCAATAAGTCCTGTTACCATGGAACTACAATCAAACTGACGTGATCTTTTTTATTACACTTGTTTGGATTTTATGGAGCACATGTAAGTACCTTCGGTTATCATGGAGATACACGTTAACTACGATAGTGCAATTTTACTTGCATCAAAGTCATATCGGGAGCAAAACTTTCACAAAACCATTCTGACCAATCAGGATGTAGTGATTGCAGGACTGCATCATGATGTACTTTTTAACATCAAAATGATGTTCAGAAAATTTCCACGGTAGCAAGACTTTTTCGCTGACGCCCATCATTGCCATAGAATTGTGTAATTAAAACGTTCAAAACGACGAATGAATATTTCTGTCAAAAGTGTTGTTCCATTGAGCGAGTAAAACAAAACCAACCCGCACATTTAATGGTGCATTGAAATCACACTGCTTTTGAGGAGTCAAAAAGTCTAAAATGACTGAAAATATACGAGGTTTTTTTTCAAAACAGGGATCAAATATAAATAAACAAACCCTGAATCGCAGATTCATAAACTCTAAATCCCTTATCAAAGTTTAAAATTGGTAAGGGATTTAGAGTTTATGAATGTGCGATTCAGTGTTTGTTTAGTCAAAAAGTCATTCTGCCACGACGAAATGACTGCGGTCATTCTGACAGGTCATTATTTTCCCCCGTTTTCGACTCTTAAAAATAAATATATTTCCGATTGTTCATTTTAATTATACGGTTTATTATTGTGAAGAACTTATTGAAAAAAAAAAAAAAAAAAAAAAAAAAAAAAAAAAAAAAAAAAAACTCTTTTAACAGAAATATTCATTCACATCGGAAAATATTAACTGTTAGAATTTACCATCTACATAACTGATTTTGGAGTCAACTATCAAGTAAGTATGGCAATTTCGCTAAATGATGGTAAAATGTACCAACAAGTTAACTTAATTTACTGTATTGCACGGTTGCATTCACCATCTACTTGATAGCTGACTCCAAAGTCAGCGCAGATGGTAGGTAGATTCTACCAGTCTTTTATTTTCCGTGCATTTCGTAGCTTTTAGAAATTTGTATGATCCAATTTTTATGAAAGTTTTTGGCGTCAACAAAAAGTCCTGTGACCATGGAATTTCCCATTTGTATACTACAACCATGCTTCTTTCATTGGCTGGCGAATTTTTTTCAAAATCATTCACGAAGAGCGAACTTTTTCACCGTCAGAGGACACACATCAGAGGGTAAATAAATATCGGCGAAATGGGAACCGGAAAATGATAATGGGTTTCAAAGTAAAAATCGAGCCTCACTTTCCTCAATCAATGCAAGCGCACGTGAAAAGAATGAGAGAGTGAAACGGGCGGGGGAGAGGGAGATGGAGAAGGAGAACGATATGATGAAGAGTTTCGATCCTCTCGGGACTCGCGAACATTGTTGTCGGATTTCTTTAAAAAAAAAAAAAAATCTCTCGCTCACCGTTTGAATCAAGGAGGAGCGCGCGAAATTTGAAAAACACCAAAAGCTGGCATCACTGTACGGAAAAGTCATACAGCGAAGACTCGTAGATGAGAAAGGTCTCGAGTTTACCACCAATCGGATTGTTACGACTCCCCACCGCCACTTCTCTCTCCCTCTCTCTCACCTTCTCTCTCTCTCTTTCTCCCTCTCTCCCGTCATATCAATCGTTATATCTCTTTTTTTTATCTTTCTTTCTATCTCTCACTCTCTCAAAGAAGCAAACCCAGAGAGAGAAAAAAAAGCCAATAAGCGAATGTTTTAGAGAGAGAGGGAAAGAGAGGGAGAGAGAGGGAGAGGGGGGAGAGAAAGAGAGAGAGAGAGATAGAGAGAGAGAGAAATGGGATTATTCGGTGGTTGTGTTTATATTTTTAAGCGAGTGTTTTATCTCTCGCTCAGGCAGAGCTTAAAACGCGAACGATAGAACTTCATACTGACGAATCGACAATTACCGCTCTTTTTTAAACTATTTATGTGTGCACTTATCCATTCAAAAAGCTGAAGCTATAATAAAAATTCTGGATAAAGCTGGTGCGAGTGGATTTTTCTCATGATAGGGGAAACCTATCTCTGAGGATATTTCCGGAAAAGTATAACAACGAAGAGAAAAAAAAGAAAAACGAAAATGGGGGGGAAAAAAATATCGTAGTCACATGTTGCTTAGGATTGATTCAAAATATATATATAGGAATAAAAATATAGAGAAAGGATCGTAATAACGATATCAAGAATCAAGTTGCTATGTTTATATAAGTTTACATGGGCGTTTTGGAAACTAGTTTCGTCATCACCCTGGTAAAAATGTTCCATGAACTCTGTTCCAATTTTTCATGTGGACATGGAAATCGCCTTGATTTCCATGTAAATTAGGTTGATTTCCGTGTGACTTTACACGGAAATCACAGAGATTTCCATGTCCACATGGAAAATTGGAACAGAGTTCATGGAACATTTTTACCAGGGCAGTGGATAAAGTTTAAACAAATAAAGAAACGAAACGGACGTAACAACATGTTGCTTTGCAATGATAGATATGTTAGTCGACCAATCTGTTTGGGGCATCACCCACCGAGCAAGTGGTTCGGGTCAACTAGAGAATTCGGAATTTTATTTAAAAGCGCAATTATTGAGTTTGTGAGAAAGTTTTGGAACTTTCTGATACTCCAAACGTTATTTTCAAATTTTGCACGAGAACTGACCCTCTCTATGTGTTACAAAATTTAGCAACAGAACACATTCTTATTTTTTTTTTCCTTTGGCTATTAAAAACATTTTCTGATTCTTATGCGTGGGACCGACAAAGAGTGTTTGGATGGTCTCTCAGAAAGATAATTCTTTTTTAAATCCAAGGTGTATTTCGTTTGTGCTAAAAAAAAACCGCATAGTGAAATATTGCGACTAGGGGGAAATTCCTTTAACTCAAGGAAAATGTCTGCTGCTACAAGTAAAAGATTCCTTGACGTGACAGTGATTCTCCTTCATGCAATCAGAACTTTAATTCGCGCAAGAAAAACTGTCACAAGTAAAACGTGTTTCCTTCTTTTTAAAGAAGTGATTTTTCTCAGTGCACATAATTCCGAAGGACACGCTAGATGGAGCCAAATTGTACGAGCTGTGCATAAGGAGCATAAGATGAAAGACAGGAAAGAAACAACAATCCTAGGAGACGCAGGATCCGAAATCATCAAATCATGTCACCATTAAATCACCGAAAAATTGATTGAACAAAGACTACACACAAATTAGCGGCACAGTGATTGTGCGCTAAACGTAACGAACAAAGAAACAACATCACAACACGAACAGAAATCATTGTGTTTGGCCATACCTGAGAGAGCTTGTGTCAAAAGAGGCGTGTTGTTGTTGGGCGTTAGTTGACCATTCGTTAAGTCCACTACGAGCGCGTGATAAGGAAACAAAAACATTCAATTAGTTGTACAACACTTATTACTTTGTTAGTGGGGCTCAAAAACACAATACAGAGTGTCCCTGGATTAACACGCATAAATGAAGGCTAGGTGATTTTTCAAGGAAAAATAAGACTTCTTTTTCAAAAACATGGGTCCAAAAATGCCCCCTTTTTTAAGCCACAGCCCCCCAAAGTTTTAAAAAATCTCAGGTTATTTTAGAAAAGCGACCACCATTATTAACTAAATGTCATGAAAATTGGCATCACACGGTAATTTTACCTGTAAAATCCATTAATGACCTCGAGAAAATCAAAAATTAATTCTGACTGTACTTTTCAGGCAAGTTTGTACCTTTAACGGTACAAATTTTATGTGAAGGACTAAAGATTTAAAAATAAAAATATTACTAAAATCAGGCGTCAAAAACTCTTACAAAGATTTTTGGCCTCAAGCAATTTTTCGATACGACGCGTTTCAAGCTAGGTATTTGCTGCGCAACGTGGAAAAGTCAGCGCTTTTACCATAGTGAGCGGCAGTAAGTATGCAATTCGCTATACCGCTGCTTTTTCGGGCCACCCGCCATGGTAAAAGCGCTAGCTTTTTAACGTTGCGCAGCAATTACCTCGGTTAAATCGCATCGTATTGAAAAAACGCTAGAGATCAAAAATATTTCTTAGAGTAATTATTTTAAATTTTTAATCGACTAACATAACATTTGTGCCGCTAAAGGTACACAATTGCCTGAACAGTACAATCAGACTTAATTTTTGATTTTCTCGAGGTCATTAATGGATTTTACACGTGAAATTACCGCGCGAATGGGGCAGTTGCAAGGGTCTGAAATGTTGTGTTTGTTATACAGAAAATGATAGTTCTTGATGAGTTGAGAACAATAGTGTCTTTGGTTTTTTCCTAAGTGTCTCGGTTTTGGAGTTACAAAAGAGTAAAGTTGTAAAAAATCGTGGGTGCAGTGACGTCACTACGCGGAATTCCCATTTAAAACAATGTATTTTGGACCAAAATCCTATCTCCGGAACAATGGGACTTAACGAAACCAAAGGCATCATTCTTCTCAGCTCATCAAGCAATTTAATTTTCTTCATAAAAAACACAACAATTCAGACCCTTCCAATTGCCCCATTTCCATGACATTTCGTTCATAATGGTGATCTCTACTCTAAAAAAAAATTGACATTTTTTAAAACTTTGGGGGGCTGTGGCTCCAAAAGGGGACATTTCCGGGGCCATTTTTACGAAAGAAAAGTCTTATTTTGGCCTCAAATATATGCTCCAGCTAGAAGTTTGGCACATGAATTTTGTTACACCCTGTATATTCCATCATCTTTTAAAACGGTCGGTGAGACCAAAACAGGACAGAAGGAGTATATTTTTGGCAACGCTGAGAATTACAAGTTGGCAAAAATTTCCATGCAACAATCAAGATACGAAGCCATTTTGAAAACTGTTGTGTGTAGATAAGTTAGATGAGGGATAAACGTGTACAAATTAGCGTTCTAGAATTGATCGGACTAAGGAGCTGATGAAACTGAGATTATACAATTCAAGGAAAATTTTCGTATCAAACCAAACCCAAAAATAATGTGAAATACAGTGTTTGCTTTACGATTTCGAGAGTTATTTTTGGGGTCATTTTCTTTAGTTGAGTCACAAAACTGAGTTGCACACCACATGAGACTAGCATAATGAATACATTATTTGGAGAGTTATTGAGAAAAAACGATAGTTGTCGCAAAAAATCCAAACTAGAGTTTTTAATATATTCGCATGAGAAAGAGAAACTTCTGATCGTCATTTTATATTTTACATTTCACGAGTAGCTTCAAAACGTCAGTGAAATTTTGTGACTAATACCGAACTTTCGATGGACTATTTTTTAGGTTTATTATTTAAAAAATGCAACTTTTTGGGTGTGTAAATCCCAATGGTCTATTCTAGAACTGCTCTAACTATAAGTTCTATAAAGTCAACTTTATAACAACAGATAAGAGCTATTAAAAGAAAAAAACTGCAAGAATATATGTCATTGAAAAGATATAAACGATAAACGCTATGCTAACTCAGCTAAGCATGTTCAACAGTGGTGAGGTGTGAAATCTGGCAAAGTTACGTTTCTACCGTTTAAACTTAAGAAATAGATCGAACAGGCAAGTCTCAAATGCGACCTTTTGGATGAGTTTAAATTGGCAAAACGCAACGTTGACAGATTATACGTTTTGCCACTAGCGCCCAAATAGTGGTATTAGACGGAGAAATGATAACGGATGAAGTATGCGAGGTTCGTTCAAAGTAGCGCTGCCACTTTCATAATTAATGCCATTTTTCTATTCACCGATGAATCCAACGGTTGAGAAAAGGTTACACATTTCAGTTCAGTATAAGACTGTACTGCACGAAAATACTCTGATCTGTAACCTTTTCTCAATTTGTATAATCGACGTTCAATTTATTATTAAAATACCCTCAAGTTTTTTTAAAGCCATCGACGACTCCGGCGCGGCGGTTGAGAAAAGATTACAGATGCGAGTATTTTTGTGCATTGCAGTCATACACTTAACTGAACTATGTGTAATCTTTTCTCAGCCGGTGAAATCACCGGTGAATTGAAAAGTGTCAGAATTTATACGCGAAACGGCAGCTCTGGTTCTGAGTAGCAAAAGGCTCATTTTATTTATATTGTAAATGGTGTTAAAAAAGTTTCCATTAAAATCCATTCTCTAAGGCCTCTTTTGGAATTAAAAATCGAGAAAAGTCAAAGGGTAACCGGGAAAATTTTGGGCGTTACTTGAGCTCTTCTCTTCAAAATAAATAAATGAAAAAAAAAAATTCAGAAAGACACGTCAAAGAAATAAATAAGAAAAGAAGAGACAATACATTAAATTATATTGCACTTGCACACTTGCGCTTCCATTGGTGTAGCGTGCAATTCGTCAGCTTTGAATTGTGTCCATTTAAACCCATTAAAAATATCAAACAATCGGGTGTTTGGTGAAAATTTTCGCATCCAACCTTTAACATGGGTCGAAAAAGAAACAACGTAACGTTGCCAAATTACGCGCTGCACTGAAAAAACCTCTATCGTAAGATTTACCATAACTTGGTTTACATTTCCAAGAAAACTGTAAATTTTACGTTTTCCATGCTTTGAGTTCAAGACGCGTTGGTTAAATTTTAACTGTGCAATTAAAATTTAGAACAAGACATCTTAAACTCAAATCATGGAAATCTTTAAATTTACAATTTTCTTGGATTGTCGAAAATTTAAACCAAGTTATGGTAAATCTTATACGATATCTGTTTTTTTTTTTTTTCTGTGTGTGTATGTTCGTTTGAACGGACAGTTTCCATCACTGAATCAATTACAATAATTTTCGATTTCAGGCAAAAAAATTAAGAAGCAGACAATGGACTTCCGATCCATACTGATGCACTTGAGATAGGACTCATGACATAGCGTCGCTTCTCCTTAGTTATGGCTCGTTACAAAAACGTAGAACGATCGTTCAATTGCGTCGCAAGCATCATTTTGCAAATGCGCCCCAGTAATACTCCGTCCGAGAGGTAGGGGGAGGGGGAGGGGAGAGGGGAGAGGGGAGGGGGGGGAGGACTTGTTAACCAAGTGCACGCGAGAAATAATTGAATAGTTGTATAGAGATCTACTTGACGGAATCGGAAATTTACAATGCGAGCTTTCGCGAACAACGCACTTTGAACCGAAACGTGGATTTTTTTTTTGACATAAAAAAGTTGGTGTTTTTTTTTCTTGGCTTTAATTATAGGATTTCAGAGCTGATATTTAATAGATAGTAAACCTTGTTAAATGACTCCGTTTTAAGCTGTAAAATGAATGCTTTTACACTTGTTTAAGCTATTTCTTATTTCATTATCTTAATTTTTTTTTCTCAGAATCACGTCCAAGAAATTCCAGTTTCTGATTCATTGTGTGGCGCGACGAACAGGCGGAGCTCGCAATCCAAACAACACTCACAAGCGCAGTTGCTAAAAGCAGAGTTGCCATTTTTCGGACACCGAGCCGATTTTTCCCCCATTTGACTTTACGTTTTTGGTAATTTATATGAACATCTGGCAACATTGGATGAAGGGGTGTCAATTAGTATCCTTCATTCAGTCGCGATACAGTTGTTATTGCAAACTGGACCCCGAAGTTGCCAGATAGTGCCAAGGAAAGAAAATAAAAAAATCAGCGTACATCATAGACAAATGAATGGGAAATAGCGGATTTTTTTTTTTTTTTTTTTTTTAAATAATCTGGCAACAGCACTACGAGAGATTCTATATCCCCCTCTTTTCTCTATTGAAAAACGTGTGTTAAACACATTCATAGAGAGAAAAGAGAGATAGAAGAGATCAACGATAAAATTATCTAGCTCTCTCCTTTCTCATTGGGTATATTTGCAAACTTTCGCTACAGCTTCATGGAGGGTCGGATCCTATAGAAAATCGCGTGAAAAGCACACATTGAAAGCAAAGGAAAGTCTCAGAACCCGCTCATAAATCCATTGAAAGCATTTCAAGAAAAATCCAAAAAGGCGATAAAATAAAGGAGGGTCACAATAGGAGAGTCCTATCTCATTGCAACTTTATATGCTGAGAAAAGTGATTCACCTTATAGAAAGCTACAATTACATATAGGCCTCCTCCTTTACTGATCTCTCACTGAATTAGGTATTCAATGCCATTCCCGTGGCCAGGAAATTGTCTCTATCTCTCTGTATCCATTTGATCAGGCGTGCTAGGAAAAAACAGCTTTTGGAGCTGAAGGTCACTTGTCCTACATCTACCCGTATAAACACATGTGTTTAAAAGGGCAAATTCGAAAGACAGACGAATTCCTAGCTGTGCCCGGGGGGCGTGCAGTAGAGGGGGAGGGGCATATGGGTACCCTTTCCCCGGGCGGAACTCTCTGTGGGGGGCGACAAAATCAGGGTGTGACAAGCAAAAAAAAGGGTTATCAAATCTCAATATGAATCACCGGAGGCGGCAAAATCAATGTGTAACAAGCAACAACAAAAAAAAACATAACTAAATAAAAAAATAAAAAACAGTTAATTGAAGTTACAATTTTGGGGCGTGGCAAGATTGAATTCTTGCCCCTCCGACCCGTCTCTGTAGCCACGGCAAGCCCCTACCCACAAGGGTTCTCACACCTTTTGCAACTTAGGCCGCTTTTACTAGTAACTCTTGGCTACGCAACATATGCGAAAAGTTGATGTCACCAAAACCCAGCTTGTGACCCCTCTATCGTTTCAGCTTAACAAATGGAGTCGATCGCCCTCAAGGGTTTTCATATCTTTTGAAACTGTGACCATTTCACTAACAACGCGTGGCAATTATGCAACAAGGGCGAAAAGTTGATGTCACTAAAACCCAGCTTGTGACCCCTTTATCGATTTAGCTTGGAAAATGGAGTCGATCGCCCTCAAGGGTTTTCATATCTTTTGAAACTGTGACATTTTCACAAGCAACTCATGGCTATGCAACATGGGCGAAAAGTTGATGTCGACAAAAACCAGCTTGTGACCCCCCAATCGATTCAGCTTGGCAAATGGAGTCGATCGCCCTCAAGGGTTTTCATATCTTTTGAAACTGTGACCATTTCAGTTGCAACTCATGGCTACTTGAAATGGACAAAAGGGTATTGATACGAGTATCAACAATAAAAGACCTCTTCAGAGGATCAAACTGGATTCCAAAAGTAGGGCCAAATATTATGCGTTCGGTGACTATTGCACAAAAATAGCACCACTTTCAAATATCCATGAATTAACCCAAGGATTTTTGAAGCTATTTTGGGAAACCAGTTTGATCGTCTGAAGAGACAAACTTTTGGCTTGGGTTTAAAATTTAAATCGACAGTAATTCTTCGGATACAGCAGTGGTGGTTAATGCAATGTGGCAAAAACGGATTAGCTCCATTTAAATCCACGTAAAATAATCGAGCTTCGGGGGAATCTCTGAATCCCTGAGCAATCGATATTTTTGAATAGGTTCAAATCACAATCGGCATGGTTGCCAAACAGTACAACCCTCCACTGGGATCCAGTTTTTGAAATATGAATCACGAAATGGAAAATTCCGGACAATATATCATGGAAAAAACAGAACCAAGATTTTAAGCAGTGAATAATGAGGTTTACAAATGAAGCTTCCCGACAAGGCATTGAGTTGTGTGATCTGGTTAATTTTAGTCACCCAACTCCTCATAACTGCTAAATGTATCTTCTGAGCGGATAAACTTCAGTAAATGAGACGGTTTGAATTAGGCATTCTATTTCACAGCTCAAAAATAAAAAATAAAAACGATAAATAAAAAAAATAAATAAAACTAAAACAAATAAAAATATAAATCGCTTCATCCTAAGGAGTAGAGGGCCACACAATTACGAGGTGGTGCGTGGGGGTGAGGGGGTGGGGGTTGAAATGAAGAGGGGATGGGAGGAATTGCCGGGGAGGAATTAACAAAGTTTTCATTCCTGAATAATTACTTGACGCCAAGTAAACTTACCCCCTCCCCTCCTCGCACCGACCCTGCGCCCTCTTGATAATAAGTGTCGAACGCTACGCGACACTATAGGCGCGCACGAAGGGATGATGGAGAGATGCATTGGCCCTTCTGCCTCCCCTCTCCACCACCCCGCCCCGCCCCTCTACACCCCTCATCTATTTCCCTGTCTGCAATTAAGACTTAAAAAGCTTTGAAGAGAAATTGAAGCATCACCACGCCCGTGAATCATGACTGAAATATGTAAGTATGGATTAAGAGACAATTTTTTTTTTTTATTTTTTTCATTTTTTTTTTTTATGCGACTAGCGAAGGGTGCAAAACTGCAAGCATCGACACGTTCAGGATTGCAGGGACTAACTCAAGGACAATCGAAGAAGCAAATTTGCGTGACGAATATATCCAACAGAATTATACAAATTCATTACCAACCTACGCATGACATCAGTATATGACACAAAACTGGATCGTGTAATCCGAATTTTTTCGGTGTTTTCGGATATCGATGGCAACAGTTTGATTTCGAATTCAAGTCCGGAGTGGAATCCAAAATCAAATTGATGCCATCGATCCCCCAAAAGCACTTAAAAACACATAATTCGCTTAAGATGATTAAAATATCGATCCAAGGGAGTGCGCTGTGCTCCCCGATGGTTTGACCTTTTTCAAGGGTTTAAATGAACGAATTACGATAGATTATATGCAAAGCCTTTTTTATGATAAATTTTTCCTTATATTCATTTTACATATTATTTTTATTTCCAATATTATAAGTTTAGTTTGTGTCACTGAAAATGCTCATGAGTCAATACCACTCACTCAAATCAGGTTTGTTCACTTACTTTATTTATTCATTTATTCGCACTCATTCGTTTATTTATTCATCAATTTATCTACTTATTCATATTTCTCGTAAAATCAAGTATCTATGTAAATAAGCTACAGAAGTTTAGGCACCTTCTAAATAAAAAAAAAACGAAATTAACATCAACAACATTCATTCGTTCATTACTTTATCTATCTATTTACCTATTTAGTTTATTTATTAAAGTTAGTTCAAAGGTTGTTCGAGATTGACCATAAACTATTCTGTGAGATATCCAAATGCTGCACTCACATAATTGCGTATTAGAATGCAACAGGACTTCCGTAGATCCGGCTCAGTCCCGTCACGATGTTTCTCTAATTTTAAAAGCGCCTTCAATCTTTGAGTTAGGCCAGAACAAAACCACCGAGGGCGATGAGTTACATACCGACACGGCGTTGAGACGTTCGATCCTAAACTTTTCTGTGACGCCCGCGTCCTGTTTCGTGTCTCCGCTTATTCTCCGTGTCTCGATTTCAAAACGGAGCAAGTTTCAGGACTTCCATTGTACACGGTTCCGATCGAACTTTCGTCTACATCCCGATACATTTTGACACATCTTAGGAGGTTTGCAAATACTCAAATTTGAAGTATGAATTATTCACGAGCTAAACTTCTTACTACGTACATATTCGTGTCATTCGACTTAACTTAATTGAATTTATCCATCCAATCAAAGATAATTTGCATCGTTTCCCACGGATAAAAAATTAAAACGAGAGAAAAAGTTCCATTGAAAAATAGTTATGACGTTGAAGGTAACATTGTGAAAAGAACCTGTCCCACTAAAGGCTAAGTTCTGCCCCCCTTTTTGGTCAAAATTTAAAGTTCTGAAAAAAGGAAAAGAAAACTGAATTACATGTCCATGTAGGTCTAATCTAACAGAAAATATAAATGTAAGGGATATTTAGAATTGGTTTGTACACCCGATTTGTGTACACATGATTAAAATACATGAATTACGTATTCACACGTAATTACGTATTCACGTAATTCCTAATTTTTTATTTTACGTTTTTCAGACTTTTAATTTTTGACCAAAAACGGGGCAAAAAAACAGCCCTTGATGGGACAAGTCCTTGAATTCAAATGATGAAAAACCTAGACTAGTGAAATGAACGAACTTTCCTCATATGATTTTAATTATATGTCAGACATATTTTTTTCTTCATATTTTTTTAAACATCGTGATTGGGTCTAGGAATGCACCATTTTTCTTTTTCTGGTTTTGATAAACAATTTCCAAACATCTGGCAAATGATTATAAAGATATTTCATGAACATTCTACAAACTAATGTAAGAAGGCTCGTTAAATATCTTCGTTTTCAAATTTTAATTGGTGGTGTCGGGACTATGAATCAATTTAAGAATTAATCAAATGCTCTTGATCATATCGAATTTTTTGTTTGTTAAATACTTGGCAATCGAGAAAAAAAAACGCGGAGTCGATCTTGGATCGGAGTTAGGCGAGAGGTGAAAGACGAAAGAAAGAAAAAAAAAGAAAAAAGAGTTTTATGAAAGCATAAATGCGAATTAGAACCGATCGATTAGGCTCAGAGCTGGTGCCATTGGTTTTGATACAGGGTGTTCCAAAAAGTCTACTACCAAGTTTGCGAATATGTCAGGAGAGCTCCGATTTTTAGAATCCGTATTCTGTAGATGCTACATTGCTATTACAGAGCGTCTACTTGATACTCAGTTTGTGTCAACAAAACGAATATAGTTAGGATCAGTATAAAGTAAAAGCGCAAGGTCAAAATATGATGTTGTAGCAACCATCCGTATCATGGATCTGGATCCAGTTAACCCTATTTCGATTTGAGTTCGATCGATGGTAAGTCTATCATTTCATACTGTTCATGAGACCACATTATAACAGAGTTAGTACAGATTCATAAGGGTCGGTAGCCTCCCTGAGCAAGTCAAAAAACGCTACCAGCGTGCAGATCCTTGAAATTCCCGACTTTTGGATAGGCTGGATAAGGATGGTAAACGGTGATTGGTCGATAAAAGTCACGTGGTTGCCGAGTCTAATCAAAATGCAGAATTTATCTAACTGGTTATCAGATGCTCAATACTGCCCGATAAATAACCAATAGCTGTTACTTTTTTCATTTTGTGCTTCTGTATTTTTTTTTTTTTTTTTTTTTTTTTTTGCGGTTGATAATGAAACCGTGAAGTTTCGAAACGTCCTTTTCTAATTTAAAGGTTTTCAGCTTCATTACCGATAATTTTTCCACTTATTTGACAAATTAGAAGCTAAAACAAATGTTTCTTTTCATGCTCTCCTTTCCTCTACGCTCGATTATATTACACGGAAGAAAACGGAATAAAATCACTGTTGCTACAAGTAGCACGCTCCACTACTGAAAATAAAATTGCAAACGGTTCAGATACAAACTGACGGCTCTATAGAAGTTGTGTTCTTCGTTGAAAACGCCCATAAAACGCCCCCCCCAAAAAAACAAAAACAAAAACAAAAAAAAACTCCCAAGTTCCGATCGCTTAAAACTTTTGATAAAATTTAGATCTATTGAAACATAAAAAATTGTCGGTCGTACTTTTAATCCAAGTATCGAATTTTAAGAAAATTCACGTCAATTCGCACTGTATGTAAATTTTGAATATGACAACATTTTCATGATTTCGTAATACCCGGGTTGGGCGTTGAAAAGACACCCTGTATACAAGTAAAGTTCCGGTTCGGGTCGTATTAATGAACGTCGTTCCATACCATTCCGCGGGTCCGCCAAACCGCCTTGAATTGCTCGTCTGTCTCGGCTCTTTGAAAATTACTTATGCAAATTGGTAGTGAGGAGGAAGAGGAGAGATAAGAGAGAGAGTGAGAGATCGAGGGAGAGAGAGAGAGAGAGGGAGAGAGAGAGAGAGAGAAAGAGAGAAGAGAGAGAGAGAGAGAGAGAGAGAGAAAAAGAGGGAGAAAGAGAGACAGAGAGAGAAAGGGGGAGAAAGAGAGACAGAGAGAGAAAGTGGAAGAAAGAGAGACAGAGAGAGAAAGAGGGAGAAAGAGAGACAGAGAGAGAGAATGGGGAGACAAGGTGGGAGTGAGCGAGAAAGAAACTAACGTGGAGACTTACGGGAGAGAAAGAAAGAAACGCAGGAAAAAAGAGAGTGGAACTGGAAACGAAATTGAAGCCTGCTCGATTCGCGAGCCCATTCAATTCCGATCAAAAGATGTTTTCTCTGCCCGCCGATCCCCTCCCCTCTCTTTCGTCCCCGCTATTTAGCCACCGCGATCTGATTTCTCGATTTTTACGTCTGATTTCCTTTGCAACGGGGTCAGGTGCGCGGGGTTTGTTTTTCGCGTTTTTCATAGCGCATCAGCGTAGCGAGTGTGGCAATGAATTGCTATTACTTATATGGGTTTCTACACTTCCAGGGGTGACGGGCGTCATTTGATGAAAATGAAAGATGTTATATTCTCCCTTCTCTAACTCCCGACTTCAATCCCCCCCGCCCCACCCCTCTCCCCACCAATAAAAACCTCATAAGTAGCCACAAGAAGTGATAGACGATTGGCTGACAGGCTTACCGTTACAACAGTTGCTTTGAGGTTTTATTTTTTTTAGTTATTTTTTTTTATTATTTTTTTTTAAACAGGGAAAGTTTGGGTAAATTCGGAGAACCAGAAGAGAATGGGATCAAAGCTATAAATAACTATTAAATTAGATGGGATGGTTTGGAACTAAATTGCTCCCATCATCAGTTAAATCACAAAATCACAAATGCAGTCCCCCCCCCCCCCCCAAGAGAGCAGACTCGTTGTTGTAAGAGCCCTTTTCTCGAAAATGGCCTTAATTATACTGAATATCTTTCACCACATGGTTGTAAAAAATAAAAATTATACCCTAAATTTTGCTTAAACATTGGGTCTTTCTTTATATTCTACAAACCATCATTTTATGGGCATGCTCCCATAATAGTCGGCATTTATGTTTGAATTGAACATTATCTTGAGGTGAATTTTAGGATTTTGTTACTTATTTGCTTTTATTTTTTCCTCTTGACTTGGCAACGCTGATGATGAATTGTTTGCCTCTCCTCGTAAAATTTGCTGCCTTTTTCCTAAAAACTGAAAATTGAAGACTTTCCTGGAATATCGCCCCTTAAAACAACACGTGTGATCTTCAGCTAAAAACCTCCATTTGCTCACATTGCACAATTTTTAGGAAGATCACACCCATATTGTTTTAAGGGCCATTTATCCGGAAACGTCTTTAATCAGGTAATTTTAGTATTAGCCTCTACAATTCTTGGAAAATATATGCGATCGGCCCTCGCTTTAAAAGGTTTTAGTTCTAAGGGCTGTTTTATGCATGATGAGTGGACCTACAAGTTCATTATTTATTAAAGCTTGCCTGGAAAAAAAAACCCCGCAAAGCTCACAAACTTGCATTTTCTTTTCCAATACAATAAACGCAACCTTAAAAGATAGCCATTTAAATGTTTTTCTGGTTAGAAACGTCTACATAGGTCACTAAATATACTAAACTTTGTCTCTTTATTTAAGTGTATTGAAAAAAGCGATGGTTAACCAAATATTCTTTATTCACTTTTAACTGGCCGCAGGAAGGGAAAGCCCCGTTTACGCGGTGCCTGTCGCTATTCAATTAAACCGCAAGAAAGAAATTCTGAACGACAAGGATTGAGTATAAACGACTAAAATTAAATGTAGTACAAACGGAATGACTGATTTCCAGGTGTGAAGTAAAACACCATAAAGACCGTTATTCAGACGAGAATACTGGGGGGGGGGGGGGGGTTTCAGCGCCTTCTCAAAACTTAATGAATCTCAGGATGGGTGTGATAATAAATGGAAAACGTGCAAGTTTTCAATTGAAAAATTTAATTTCACGTGCGAGAGAATGAAGGTCCATGAAGGAGCGCGCGGGTACTAATTTTATTATCCCCGCTGCAATACTTAGCCGGGTCTAAGAATAGGATAAGTTTTTGGAGTGAAACTCTCATACATTATCATAAGTTTGCCAACTTTATTGAAACGAAAGGGAATGGTAAAAGGGCCATGGATTTCCGAGATAAATAGGATCGTTATCTATGTGTCTCAAGGCAGCTTTTAAATTGTTCAAACGAAAAGTGACAGCGGAAACTTTATACGCTTGGATACATAATTGTATAAATCAGGTTAAAATTGCACCCCGTGTGAAGGCAGGCGGCAGCAACAGCGGTGAGAGAGCTTACATCGGGCCGCAGGGGAGGGGGGAACGGTGGGGTGGGGTCGGGTGGGGTGAAGAAAGTCGCGAGTGGGAGGGAGAGAGAGGGTGTTGCAAAACTGCTCTTTCTCTTTCTCCCCCCCATCTCTCTCTCTCTCTCTCCTCTCTCTCTCTCTCTCTCTCTCTCTCTCTCTCTCCTCCCTCTCCCTCTCTCTTGAAGCTCAGCTCCAAGCGACTAATTTAAGAGCGCGAAGTGTTATCATAACAAAAGAGAATTCATAACGAAAAGAAAAAAAAGCAAAAACCCGGGGGAAAGTGTGGTGGAGAGGTGTAAGACGGTTTAGGCGTCAGAAAGAAAAAGGAAATCCCGAGTAAAAAGCGTAAATAATTAAATAATATTAGCTGATCTTGAGAAGATTTTTTATACTATATATATACTGCTTTTTTCCAAGATCTTCTTATTTTTGCTAATAGCGAGTTCCTAGAATGGAAGTGGGCATTTCCTAGGTTTTTAACAATTCTAACTCATACTTTCCCTCGTAATTCACAATTGAGACGATTTCTGGAAAGAACCACCATGAATTATTATCAGATGTCGTTTTCCTGAGAAGGCTTAATGTGACAGATAAGCTCTTTTATTTTTTTTTTTTTGTTTTTTTTTTTGTTTTTTTTTTTTTTTTTTTGAAGTGCACATGGCACACCAGATGGTCAACCGTGTACTATTCGATCCATGGGGCAGTTACAAGGGTCTGAACTGGTGTGGTTTTTTTAAAAAGAAAATGAAAGTACTTGATGAGCGGAGAAAAAATATGCCTTTTGTTTATAATTAAGTCCCATTGGTCCGGAGATGAGATTTTGGCCCAAAATACATTTTTTTTTAAATGGGAATTCCACGTATAGAGACGTCGCTACGCACATGATTTTTTTATATAACTTTACACGTTGTATCTCCAAAACCGGGACACTTGTGAAAAAACCAAAGGCCCCATTGTTCTCAGCGCATTAATTTCTATCAATTCCTTTATAAAAAACACACAATTTCAGACCCTTGCAACTGACTGCCCCATTCATACCTAGATACCGGCTGAAATTGCAAGAGTAGCATTGGAATAATGTGTTCATTTAAATGTCAATTCGCAGAAGTAGTTATATAACTCCTCACGCGAAAATAAATAAAAAGTTAATAAATGTGAAAAATAATAATTAAAATAAAAAGCGGAGAAATGAATGAGTGAACGTGTAATTTAAGAGGTAATGATTTAGTAACGAGTGATGTAACTTGAATGAATAAATAATGAGTGCCATGGATGAATAAAAAACAGAGAACGAAGCCTACCTGCCATAAATTGTTTAACATTTTCATCGTTTGGATATATCATAGGATGTTGCTTTCTTTGGTTTCCCTGAGCGCCCTGGTGTTGCTGGGGGTTTTTACGCGGATAAACGCGATCACGGAATTCATCAACTTGCTCATAATAGGAGTTCGGATTAGGCGCCTCACTATCCAATTGGCTGGAAGGCACAACTACGCCGCTTGAGTTAGGTCCGGGACCGGGGAAGTAACCGAAACTGTGAAACCCTGCGACAAGGTCAAATGGTCAAACTAATCATCATCAAAGCCCACGCTCTTCAACATCTGAATGGTCCCCTTCGACAAAATTAATTTCGTCTACATCGGAACATAATGACCATTTATTTTTTTCGGTCTAATGATGTTGTCATTGAAGAAATAAATGAACACTGAAAAAAATAATTCCTGAATGGGTCTGTTGCAAACTTTTGCTACAGCGCTATAGAGTGTTCAATCTCATGTAAAATCGCGTGAAAAGTCCATTGGTGGCAACAGAAAGTCATGAAATGCAGTATGAAACTCACGAGAGACGTTTAATGAAATCCAAGATGGCGGTAAAATATTGAGCAACCTGTATGCATGCACAACGAACATCCAAGGATAGCCAACCTCACAATATCGATCACACCCAATCACAACGTAAATAAACACATAACCTCTGAAGCTGTGAGGTTGTCAACGTTGGCAATCCTTGGATGTTAAAGGTGCATGCATACAGATTGCTCGATATTTTACCGCCATCTTGGATTTCATTAAACGCCTCTTGTGAATTTATTATCGCATTTCATGACTTTCTGATGCCACCAATGGACTTTCTTTTCAGGCAATTTTACATTAGATTAAACACTCTTTATTATTGTAGCAAAAGTTTGCAACAGACCCATTCTAGAAATATTACCAGAAGCACAACGGTATGTGAACCCCAGAAATTCTATTACTTTGACCGGACAATTTTGGTGTTAACACCAGAATATGGTTATACACTAAGAGAATTCTTCTTTTAATTCTCGGTGTATTTCGTTTGTGTTAAAGAAACTGCACAGTGACATATTGACTAAGGGGGAATTCCTTCAACCCAAGGAAAATGTCTTCTGCTACAAGTAAAAGATTTCTTATTGTGACAGTGATTCTCCTTCATGCAACAGAATTTTACTTCGCGCAAGGAAAACTGTCACGAAGTAAACGTGTTTCCTTGTTTTTAAAGAAGTGATTTCTCTCAGTGGAGAACTAGAATCCCCTGAAAATTTTCAAGAGCTATGGTACAAACACTAGAATTCTAATAATTTTACTATCCTTCCCATTATAGTTACCATATCGTCATGCTTCTGGAAATCTTTTTTTTTTCAGTGAAGCTTTTAAACTTTTGGATGCATGTTCAGGGAAGGAGTGAAAACAAATGAGAGCTTGTAAGTATGTCCGTTTATCTACAGACACTTTACCTACTGGACAATCGGTCTACATTATTTCACCCAACGTTATTTCGCATACAGACATTTGACGTAATTCAGTTTTGCCTTAGAAAACTTGAGTGTTCAGGAATAATAATGCAAAAATAACAGTGTCCCCAGGAAAAAAATTACCAGGATATATGGATACATAACAGTTAAAAAAATAAAGGGTAAATACCAACTGAATAAATTAAGGTGGATGCAAGGAATAAAATAAATCAAAATGGGGGGAAAAAGTGTATAAAATAAAACAAGAACAAAACAACGAATATAAATTAAGAAAATATACACAAATATAATTCGGAATGAAATTATAATGGAGAAAAAGCATCAAAAATTATGAACGCATGTTGATTGGAGCTTTCCAAGCGACTGGTAGAACTGCCGTTTTGTGTATAAATATTTGATGACACTTTTAATTCACTAATGATTTCACTTATGTTGTTTCTAACAAACGATCGTTGTTTGAACTAAAATCATTGGACGAATGGGGCAGTTGCACGGGTATGAGCTTTTGTGTTTTTTATAAAGAAAATCATAGTACTTGGTGAGCTGAGAACAATGGTGCCTTTGGTTTTTGTCTAAATGCCCCGGTTTTGGAGATACACAGGTGTAAAGTTGTAAGAAATCGTGCGCGTAGTGACGTCACTACACGGAATTCCCATTTAAAACAATGTATTTTGGGTCAAAATCTTATCCTCGGAACAATGGGACTTAATTAGAAACCAAAGGCATCTTTGTTCTCAGCTCATCAAGTACTTTCATTTTCTTTATAAAAAACACAACATTTCAGACCTTTGCAACTGCCCCATTGTTCCTGTGACCCCACTGATTGACCGCTCGAATACTCAGCTCTCAGTTCACTTCAGGACTTCGATACACGGAAGCGCACTTAGACCTGTATTATTTTTCCAATCGGTGTAATCACCGTTGAATTATCAAATTTATTATCAGCAAAGTTTTCAAAGTTTAGATAAGATCAATGTATATTAGCAATCTGGCGACAATGTATTCTTTCTATTTGATCGAATGAGAAAAGGGTCGACTAGTCACGGAGCTACAGCCTCTTCAAGAATCGACTGTTTATCATACATTCACTTGGGAAGAATGCGCAGTTGCCGGATAGCTGTATCCGTATATGACCTAATTCACGGTACCAATCATTGCATTTGAATCACTCCTCTAGTGGTTATCGGTAAATCTTTCTTCCTAGCATAGAAAAAGTGTCAGTATTATTAGATGGAAATCTCCCATTAATATATTATTAGCGTCTAACGCCACCATTATTTTCGCGCATTTAAACGCATTTCACGAGTTTCGGAATGGATTTTTATAAGTTTTTTAGTGCTCTCAACATTCATTTATGGAGGTTTTAACCCTTAACTGCAGATGAGCCTAGATCTGGAACAATTACTTTGAAGCCTTATCTAAAAGTAGGGGACTTGAGTTGTACTGTCGCTGCATGGTGGGTCACATGTGGAACAGATACTAAACGAGTAAGAATTGTCGATTTTGTCCTAGAGCGCGCAGCACCAGGATAGAGAACGTGTAGTAGAGTAGTTGAAAATAGCTTACTGAAAATCTGATCGAGATTTTCCGATTTTCATTGTCATGTTTGGGAGTAACGCAGGGGTATCATATACAAAAAAAAACAACTATTAACAACAACTTACTAACTTATTTTTTACTACTTTAATTTTTTATTTTTAGCCTGAAAACTTTATTTTCAGTTGCATGGATACCTAAATGCGGGTAAGGCCATATTTGGAACAATTAATATTCAGGCTCTTTACCATTGAAATATAATGGAAAGAATTTTTTCACTATTTTTCCCTGTCTCAAGGATCAAAATTGTACTGAAAAAAAATTATTTTATTGAAAAAAAAAAATCGTGCAGTAAAGGGTTAAACTTCGAGATAACCGGTAAAGTCCTTAAAGCAAAAGCTTGCAACAGCCCCATGGGTGGGTCCATCAAATTGGCAACCATGAATTATTCCCATTTAAAAGTGTGAAAAACAATCGATTCTTGAAGCCATGGCCCCTTTACTCATCGATTGTTTTTCATTCATTCCATGGGAATAAATCCACAGTTGCCAGATTCCTAGATCCGCATTTAAACAGCCCCGGCCATTTACTTAAGCTTTTTTTTTTTTTTTCATTTCTGTAACTGTCTTCTCTAATAATAACTACACGAAACTGTCCCTCATTTATTCACGAAGAAGCGAGAATTCTCTTGATCGCTACACGGAACACAGTCTTACTTTTCCTTGTCGCAAAACAAACATCAATTCCCAACCTCGGGAACTCTCGGACGGACCCGACTATTACCGCTCTCTCTCTCTCTCTCGTTCTATGTTCCATCAAAATTCGTCATTGTTGTATTATTATATGGACGGTAATCACGAGAGATCGAAGCTCTCCACGCGGCGAATGACAGAAACCTTTCGAGTCGTCATAGGTTGCCTTTAAGATTGTATGGGGTACTATTACTCGGCTCATATTGCAACTGAATTATTTAAAATTACACGCGAGAGCAATCGCGCGGACCGGGACACACCGGTCGGGTCGGTGGTGCGGTGCTCTTAAAGGTTCCGTTAGTTGGTCTCCGGGGAGCTTTACGAAAAGGTCAACTTTGATTCTTCATCGAAAGACGGAAGAGAGAGAAAAGGAGACAGCGAGAGAGCGAGAAATAGAGAGAAAGAGGGAGATAGAGTGAGGAAGTGACAATGTGTGTGTGCAAGTTCGAGAGAGAGAGAGAGAGAGATAGATACAGAGAGGGAGAGAAAGATAAAAGAAAAAAAAATAAGTCGAGTGCGTTGTGGAAAGGTCGTAAAAGTTTAATGCTAAGCAACATCGATTTTCACCTTAAGCCTGGCCAGGCCTGGCGGGCTACAATCAATCTTAGGAAAAAGCATGTCCATTTTTTTCCTTTTTTTTCTGATTCTCTGCATTTTTTTTTTTTTTTTTTTTTTTTTTTTTTTTACTTTCTGAGATTGGCGCTTCTTCGCTTTGCAGTTATCACGCCGTTCGGACAACTCTTGTTTTGCGGCGGGGTGGATAGTGACTTTTCTTTTCTTTTTTCTTAGCTTGAAATACGATGAACCACAGAATCACAGGTAGAATTCTTGGAAAAATGCATCGAATCAATTTCAGCGCGGGAGAAATCTCACAAAGAGCAAACACCAATCTTGCAAAACGAAGTGAAAAAGAAGCGAATTTGAAACGTTTCCGAAAACCCTCGATTCTTAGCCGCAGCGATTGAATACAGCCGGCGGTGATCCTTGACTTGGCAAATCTTCAGTTCTAAAAACAGTTCTGGATGCACGTCATAGGATCCTACGATATCTCTTTATTGCTGAGAGAACGAAATGAGATTGTTCTGTTCTCTCGTTGAGACTCCAATTTAAGGTGTTTCGCGGGATTCCCATTTAAAATTATGTATTTTGGACCAAAATCGCTTCTCCAGAACTATGAGCCCTGAATAGAAACTGAAGACATCATTGCTTTCATACTCACTAAAACTTTTCATTTGTTTGTTAAACAACACCACTATTATCTCTTTGACCTGTACCATAGCTCCCTTAAGGGTGGCTCCTGTATTAATTTAATCAAATAAATAAATAAATAAATAAATAAATAAATAAATAAATAAATAAATAAATAAATAAATTAAGACCCCTCCGATTGCCCTATTTTTTGGTATAGGAATGAATAAAATTACAGTAATTTTAAAAGCAAGTATCAATAGTATTAAAAGTTTGCAATATCTAGTAACGCAGTGGTTAAATGCTACCTATATTTTGAAACTACTATTTCATCAAACTCGAATCTTCCTAAACGTTGATATTTTAAACAAATGTTTTAGAAATATTGTCAACATTTTGTAAAAATTTTGATATTTTTAAAAATAATTTCTTCAAAATATCTTGAAAATATTTTCTTAAAAATCTTTTGAAATTTAATGTTTCAAAAATATTTCGACAACCCATTAGCATCAACTATGTATTACTTACATTTTTTCCCCCCTCAAAAATAACCCCAAAAAATTGCCGAAAAATTTTCAGCAAGGTTTTAAAAATATGTTAAAAAATATTTATTTCATTTGTGGGTTCCAACGTCGTCATTTTTGAAAGCAATTTTAATAAAAGATCCCATAAAACAAAAGGTACGCTCTTCGGACATAAGTATCTATTTACTCACAATGCTAATGTTTCAGAAAGAGTGCACCCGGTCTTTCGTTGACTGTTTTTTTCGGAAATGGAATTTTTGCTTTGTAATGACGACGGCGACAACATGACACGATGCACTATGGTCTGAGGTGTATAAAAGGTGGCCAAAAATCGGTGAAAAAAAGACTCAGTGGCGTAGCGTGCGATTTGGCAACGGTGCAGTTCGGCCATTTAAATCCATGAAAAAGATCGCAGAGTGTAGGGTGTTCGGTGAACACCCTCGCATTCGCTTTTTTACGTAGGTTTAAATGAACAAAATACCACGCTGCCAAATTGCATGATACGCCAGTGAAAAAAAGTCAATAAAAATGATCGTTTCCTATATTTTAAGCTTAATCAACAGCTTACTAGTGACACTTGGAGGTTTATATTATTTTTATTAAGTGTTCTCTATGATTAAAATTGGTCGTGTAAGATCGTAAATGATAGATTGATGATAAACTTTCTTTCTCAT
The DNA here is from genome assembly GCA_011764245.1 of Trialeurodes vaporariorum. Lineage (NCBI taxonomy): Eukaryota > Metazoa > Arthropoda > Insecta > Hemiptera > Aleyrodidae > Trialeurodes > Trialeurodes vaporariorum. Next base: position 58,843,139 of record VMOF01000035.1, on the reverse strand, counting down.
TTTTCGCCACTTTTTTGACGATTTCAGACCGAAATACGATGCTTGACATAAAACATTATTTAGCAAACGTCAAAAATTCGGAAAGTACTCTCACTGTTAACGGAATTGAAACTTTAATCCGAACAGATTAAACAACCGAGAACGAACAATATAAGTACTAACAAGAAGTAGTTGCGGGTTGGGTATCGAAGTGAGGCTGAGTTGATGACATTTCCGGGAACCGCACGCGTTGAAAAGCGTTTGATAAAGCGCGGGTATCTGGTATCTCATCCATTCTCTGTAATTATGTTTTTTTCATGAATTTTAATTAACGTTTACGAGGTCAAGTATTTTGTAGCATCGTTTTTTTTTTTTTTTTTTATTCCTTACTTTTGACTCTGCGCTTCCTCACGCTCACTCGCACTAATTTGTTTTGATTATTATTAAATCCCGGGAACTACCTCGATTTAATAATTAAACGGAATTCTGAAATGATGAATAAACGCATTTTGTTGGGTTTCACGAGATGGTGGTTGAGCTTGAGTCAGTGTGTCCTTTGAGCTTTAGTATTTTTGACTCAAAAGGACTGAACTTCAAAATTACGTAAGACCGTTTTTTTGACCAATGTTTCCGCAACAACGGTTGCACTAAGAAATAGAACCAAGGATGTTGTCTTTTTCTCTCTTCTCCCAACCGTGTGCAATCGTCAGAAAGAGACAGATATTTTTGGGGACTGAAGTCGTGTAATTATAGTCCCTTTCTTTGACTTTTTCTAAAACGTTTGTCGAATTAGCCGGAGAGCGAGAGAGAGAGAGAGAGAGAGAGAGAGAGAGAGAGAGAGAGAGAGAGAGAGAGAGAGAGAGAGAGAGAGAGAGAGAGAGAGAGAGAGAGAGAGAGAGAGAGAGAGAGAGAGAGTGAGAATTTCTGAAATTCTTGCGAAATAGCACACACAAAAATATGTTTATCTAAAATTGCGATAAGATTGCTGAAAACCGGGAATAAATTGTAAATTGCAAATATTGCAATTTATTAAATTCTAGTGTACGCCACAATCACTGCCAGGTCCAAGCATTTGTATTTCTCTCGATCTCCCTCTTCCTCTAAACATTTAATCATTACTCATATTTACTCATTCGAACACACGTGAAAATGATAGAAAATGATAGCGGGGAGGGGGCACACACTTGACTTGTTCCCCTATCTCTGTCTTTTTTCGTCACATGCGTTCAAAAAGGCAAAAAGGAGACAGAACATTCCTGGATCCGCTAATGCCCGCAGTACTCCTAAATCCGCAATATTCCTTGCAACATTAATAAATCAGAAAATACAATTTTTTTAATGTAAAGCTCCATCCCTGTTTATAACAAGTTTTTGTAATTTATCCGATTATTTTTTTTTTTTTTTTTTTTTTTGGTACCTAAGCTACGCCACAAAAAAGATCGTATTGGAACAAAGGACACAGTGGCGTAGCGCGCGATTGGGAAGCGTTGTACTTTGTCCATTTGAACCCGATTAAAAGGTCGAATTCGAAGGTGCTCACCAAACACCCATCAGTTCGATCTTTTTCATGGGTTCAAATGGACACAATGCAACGTTGCCTAATTGCATGCTACGCCACTGAAAGGATACTACGTAAATATCTATAAATAATGACCTAATCTCAAAAACTATTGCGAAAAAAATTAAAACATGCGTAAACACTATAAGGCCTAGTAAAATGCACCTTCAGCGAGGCCTACTTTTCAAAGTTACGAAAACAACTAAAAATATTAACAGAGCTAAATGGTAGCTAATTACTAAGAATGACAAACACTCGACTATTTGACTGCTGCTAATCACTCGATTCTTTGAAAGAAAAAAAATCCCCGTTGAGACTCTAGGATTTCAATACTCCGTAAAGTTTGTCTCATTCTTTCAAAATATTTTCTCCGTGCAGGCAGAATTTCTTTAATTTATTGAATGGTGATAATCAATCTCTCCGTGCATTAACTCTCATCAGTGGAGTCCATGGGAGATCAGTCTTTCACAAAAATTATCCATCCAGAAATTCAGTTTTTTTAAACCACCTCTAAAATAATATTCTGTTCAACGCGAAGAAGCAAAAATACGGACCACGACTTTTCTTCGTAACTATATTACAATAGCTTGTTGGTTTTGGCGGGGATTTTTCGAAAATTTGAACCGTTTAAAAATTACTCACAAATCTGCTCTCTCTAAATCCAGAGTTGCTTTGCATTTCCGAAGAACTGAATTGAACGATTTAAGTTTGAAGTTGGGATTTGATTGTAATTATAATTATTTAAATCTATGAAAAATATCGAACTTCTAAGTGTGTGGAGAACACCTTTGAATTCGACCTTTTGAATGGATTTAAATGGACAGTTAGCGATGCTGCTAGATTGCGTGCTTTGTCGTACTTCAATACGCTAGCTAGGAGCGTAGATATCATAACGATTTAGCAAAAATGTTTTCGCAGGTTTAGTTCGATGTATTTTAAAAGTGGTATTTCAGCCAACTCCTTCAATTTTCTTTATAAACTGCTTCTTGTACCCCGTTTAATTGGAACTCTTTAACCCTTCATGCACACATTTTTGGATTTGACTTTTTTTGAGATTTTTTTAGACCGTTCAAAGAAGGACACTTTTCTAAGAATTTTGAAGGGTCACACAATCTTTTGCAAGATGTCTATTTAAATTCCATTGAATCCCATACTTCATAAAATGGTACACATGTGTACCTGTACATAGGTGGATACAGGGAATTGTCTCTTTCTCTCTCTCTCCTTCCATTTGAACTTATGTGTTAGAAAAGGACAGCAGAGGGGGCCAAAGTCACGTGATGGCCCCCTCTGCTATCTTTTTCTAACACGTATAAGTTCAAATGGAAGGAGAGAGAGAAAGACAACTCCCTGTTTCCGCCTATGCATGTGTACCACTTTTAGTGAAAGGGTTAATCAATATAAGAAAATTAGGAGATTTAAAAAAAATTTCATTCAGTTTAGAGGGTCTTGCCATGGAACTCGGAACTTTGGCCTCAGGCATGTCCAACACTCAGGATACGGAGGTGTGTACAACGATTGAAAATTTCTGGCAAAAATGTCAGTGTCACTTTTGGAATAGTCCCCGAATAAAAACGATGTTCTTTCTGAAAAAAAAAAAAATCAATTTGCAAAAGGCAAGAGATTTATCACGCCAGAAATTCTACTCGAAACCACCAGAAATTTTTTGTCAGGTTACGAATTAGTTTCCGAGGGTAATTTCCAGAATATCTTTGAAACCAGAGTTTCCGCACAAAAATGACAAGACTTCTATTCGGAGATTATTCTCTTATTTGCACTGCACCGGTTCCAGCAGAAATATTTCCTCAAGGTACGATGCCACAGTAAGAGTGTGGAAAGCCGAAGAACAGAAACATTATGAAACACCGCGCCATTACCACGATAAGGTTAAGCACAAGTCTGAGCTTTAGTTGTTAAAGTTATTGAGCGGTGAGCTTGAAATTAGAGCAGCCGACTTTAAAATCTCGTCAAAAATCATAGCCTTATCACGGTCAACGATCGTCAATCATCAACAAGCTAATTTTCGTGACGAATATATCCAACAGAATCATACAAATTCATTACCTGCATGACAACAGTGCATGACACGAAACTGGATCGTGTAATCCGAACTTTTTCGGTGTTTTCGGATATCGATGGCAACAATTTGAGTTCGAATTCAAGTCCGGAGTGGAATCCAAAATAGAATTGATGCCATCGATGCCCGAAAAACACCAAAAAACACAATGAGTTTCCTCGAATATGTATAGGTTAGGTTGGTATTGTTAATCATATTCGATCGCGGAAATTCGCTTAAGAACAATCGGGTAAATTTTTCACACTTTCTCTTTTTTTTTCATGCAGATATTTCGCAAATTTTAACTTAACCTATGCTCAACCACGGCCGTTGCCAAAAATTTGCTTTCCATTTCCTTTGCCCATCTGAACGCATATGATTTAGGAAAGGATGGAGATTGGAGGTATGGGCTGTCACGTGACTTTATACTCTCTTTCTGTCGTTTCCTACCCCAAGTGTTAAAGTGAGCAGTAACTGTCATTGGGAAAGACGGAAGAGAGAGATTGCCCCCAGCACATCCCAACATTTTGGCTCAGACATACATCCTTCAATAGGCGGAAAATTGTCAAAGTCAGTGAATATTGGTTAAGGGGGTACCCACTACCCAGGTCAAATTTTCGAAAATGTTGACTTTTTTTTTAACCTATTTTGTAAACGAGATTCTCCTGGTTAAGACCATGTATTTATTTTTTTCTCAACTTGGTCTGAAATATTTTTAAACATTTTTTGAAATTGGATAGTTCCTACGATATTTTTATTCCTACGTTTTTTTTTCGATGACTCGCCCATCTTGGAAAAGTTATATCTCGAGATCCATAATAGCTAGAGACTTCAGATTTTTTTTAAAAAAAAGCAAAATTGTCTGCACTATGGGCTCACAGAGCCATTTTTTAGGTGTTTGTAATAATTGAGTGGTCAAGTCAGTTGAAACATAAATATTTATTGGCAAATTTTATTGAGGTTTTTAAAAGTTATGAAAAAAATAGTAGATCATTGTTATCTCTCTCTCTTCCTCTTTTTGAGCCCGTAGAGCAAACTTTCACCTTTAATTTGAGCCTATTTAGAAGTAAATTGAATGCCTACAACTTGAGATCTGATTGTTCCAGTAAAAGCATATTTTTAAAAGCGACAAAAAAATTGTTGATATGGGTTTGAATGTGTGCCTTGACACCTAAAGCATTTTAAGGGTGGTAGAATCAATAGGGGGAGAAATTATTTTGACCTGGGTACCTCCTTAAGAAGTTTTTTTTTTTTTTAATTTCAAGAAAGAATTTGAAAAAAAAAAAAAAATGGTTTCCCCCTCAATTTGCCGAAATTGTACGTTCAAAAGGGCACTAGGGTCGCAAGGACCTCCTAGGTCAGAACTTCAGGGTTTAAATGCATCAAAATCGGAAAAAACGCAGATCTTTGCCCCCTCTCCTTGCAATCCCTGAAATGACATCACTGCAAAGAGGGCAAAGAGGGAGGAAGGTAAATTTCTAGCGAGCGGTACGTGCTCACTGCTCAACCTTGCCGTGGAAACGCTGCTTTTGCGATCCTAGCTACTTTACGTCTCGAGTGACCAAGCTAGCTCTAATTACCTATGTCAACTATATCTATTGGTGGTGATTGTCTATCCTACACATTTACTACGATAGATCTAACCTTGGGTCCAGACACGACTGAACTCGAGGCCACACACTCGATTCGTCTCGACTCTCAAAAACGGTTCAGGAAATAAACTGAACGTGAACTGAACGTGATTAAAGAGAAATTAAATTAAAGGAGGCGGGACCTGAGCTAGATTGTAACTTTGTTTGGAGGAGCCCGACCCAAAGGCACGGAGAAGTTCCGACTAGAAAGAGGGAAAACAAAAAGAAGAACAAAAGAAATCAAGAGATAACAAACAAATTTAAAACGTTTTCAAATCGAGAGAACACAATAAAATGTCTAACTGTCAAAGAAATGGGGCTGTTATTGCCAGTGCGGCTCGTGCATTTGGCAACAATGCCCCCCATCTGATTCTATGCACAACAATCGAATGCTGTTGAAGCGTTGCTTCACTATCAAATCGATTTTTTCACATAGAATCAAATGGAGGAAAAACATTGTTGCCGAAATGCACGAGCCGACATTGGCTGCGGCGCACTTTTGCTACATGAGATTTAAGGGTCGATTCGCATGTGAAAACAATCAAAAATAACGATAGTGGCTGAAAGCTACCAACCAAAAATAACGGTAGTAGCTAGTAGCTAAAAAAAAGCTTCCCGGTCGCTGCATTCTTAGACTCAGAAAACGCAGCTTTCAAACGTACGACCGCAATGACGGTATTGGGCACTAAAAATGGAAGATTCCCATCATGGGCGGATACAGGGAATTGTCTTTCTCTCTCTCCTCCCATTTGAAAACAGGCGTTAGAAAAGGACAGAGGAGGGGGCCAAAGTCACGTGATGGCCCCCTCTGCTATCCTTTTCTAACAAATAGGTTCAAATGGAGGTAGAGGAGAGAAAGACAATTCCCTGTATCCGCCCTTGATTCACATCTTGATTTTGTCACTCTTTCTATTGCTATGAAGGAAGCTTCTCACAAGGGGAGGTCACGATGTGTCCGGCTCCGATCTTCATGAAATTTGCATGAAAATGTAGCTTAGGTACGTCTTATTGAGGATCAAGAATCGTTATCGGCAAATGGGCACATGGAAAGTAAAAAAAAAATTTCAAAGTTTCGTCAAAATCTGCGAAATTCAAAGTGTGCGGCTAATGTAATGAAATTTCCGGGCTCTCTTGTGTAGCAATTCTGTGGCCGACTGGTACAGCGCTTGATTTGGAACCCGCAGGTCCTGCGTTCGATCCGACCGCTTCTTTTTTGCACTTTAATATCTAATTTTAATTGGTGAATATCATGTTGTTGTTTTTTGTTTGTTTCTTTGTTATCTTTGTTTTTTTCAATTGTATGTCGGGAAAAAAATTAGACAAAAAAGAAATTTTGGAAATGATTGAATAACGTATTTCGGATGAAAAGCTAAAGTAATTTTTTAACGATAAGATTATAAATGCGATTTGATCATGCGTCGTGCAATGACAATACGTTTCAGAAGAGAGCGGAGCTAGTTGTGAGTCAGTTGCACTATCATCAGATTACCTACCTACACTTTTAATGGTTGAAACTTGTGTGCAATGCCGAGAAAATTATAATCTTGTCATTAAAAAATTACTCTAGCTTTTCATCCGAAATACGTTATTCAATCATTTCCAAAATTTCTTTTTTGTCTAATTTTTTTCCCGACATACAAAAAAAAAAAACAAAGATAACAAAAATACAAACAAAAAACAACAACAACATGATATTCACCAATTAAAATTAGATATTGAAGTGCAAAAATGAAGCGGTCGACCCTAGGATCGAACGCACGACCCGTGTGTTTCAAGTCCAGCGCCGTACCAGTCGGCCATAGAACTGCTACACGAAAGAGCCCGGAAATTCCAATACATTAGCCGCACACTTTGAATTTCGCAGATTTTGACGAAACTTTGAAAACAAATTTTGACTTTCCATGTGCCCATTTGCCGATAACGATTCTTGATCCTCAATAAGACGTACCTAAGCTACATTTTCATGCAAATTTCATGAAAATCGGAGCCGGACACATCGTGACCTCCCCTTGTCAGAGTAACAAGCCACCAGAGGGGTGAATAATGGTACCGTAATACCTTGTGAAAGGTGACAGAGGATCCAATGGGAATTTGTCTCTTAATGGCCACTTCTTGATGGAGTGATAGTATTATTATTCGGTAATCTCTCATTATTAGCGCCCAACACAGCCAGTATGATCGTTCGTTTAAAAGCAATTTTATGAGTGTAGGAGTGGATTTAGTAATTTTCTGGGGAAAAATCGTTATTTTTAAAGATTTTGAAAACTGAATCAACCCCTGAATCGTCAAAAGCAAAAATGTGCGAGAGCCCCATTGTATCATAAGTACGTGTACTTCGCTAAAAATGAGTTTTTTGGGTTTTGGAAAAACACAAGTGGGGTTTTGGCGACATCACTTTTTTGCACATGTGATGAGTCGTGTGTTGCTATGAGTGAAACTGCCCCATTGCAAAAGATATGAAAACCCTTGACGGCGATTGGCTCCATTTTTCGAGCTGAATAAATAGAGGGGGTCACAAAGTGGGGTTTTGTCGACATCGACATTTTGCCCATGTGATGAGTCATGTGCTGCTATGAGTGAAATGGCCCCATCACAAAAGATTTGAAACCCCTTGAAGGTGATCGACACCATTTTCCAAGCTGAATTGAAAGAGGGGTCACAAGCTAGGTTGGTTTTGCTCGACATCACGTATTTGCCCATGTTATGAGTCCAGTGGCGGATCCAGTCGTTGTGAAGGGGGGGGGGGGGGGGGGAGGCGAACTCGGGATTTGTACTCCTTGATCACCCTCTCTTCTTATTTTCGCTCTTGCAATCCCCCTTCCTCTCCCCTCTTCTCTCAATGTTTGGGCCAAATGGGGGGGGGGGGGGGGTAATCGCCCCCTTCGCCACCCCCTGTATCCGCCAATGCCTAAACTCCACGAAAATAACGTTGTCCTTCCAAAACTTTCAAAATCCGTTAAATTAGGAAATTGCATTCAAAAATCGTCCATACCTACTGAGCAAACCGTGATTTCACAAAGATTTCAAACGATGGGTGTGTCATTTAGATTCATACAATGGGTCTGTTGCAAACTTTTGCTACAACGATAAAGAGTGTTACATCGTATGTAAAATCGCTCGAAAAGTCCATTGGTGGCATCAGAAAGTCATGAAATGCGATAATAAACTCACAAGAGACTGTTAATGAAATTCAAGATGACGTTAAAATATCGAGCAATCTGTATGCATGCGCACCTTTAACATCCAAAGATTGCCAACGTTGACAACCTCACAGCTTCAGAGGTTATGTGTTTATTTAATATTTACGTTGTGATTGGGTGTGATCGATATTGTGAGGTTGGCTATCCTTGGATGTTCGTGGTGCATGCATACAGGTTGCTCAATATTTTACCGCCATCTTGGATTTCATTAAACGTCTCTCGTGAGTTTTATACTGCATTTTATGACTTTCTGATGCCATAAATGGTCTTTTCACGCGATTTTACATGAGATTGAACACTCTACAGCGCTGTAGCAAAAGTTTGCAACAGACCCATTCTCCCATTGTTCTACGATTCTTTTGTACATAAAAAAAACCCAGACTGTAAATATGACCAATATTGCATATAGTAAAATGGAATCCCCTACGGTTTAAGGTGAGCGATGATGTTAAAATAAACTCGGCTTCTCTGTCTATTTAGTAGTATGTCGGTGAAAATAGTGTAAAGCGTAGCGCGGGCTGTTTCCCGGAAGGATTTTTCGAGTCAACGAGTGAATTTTGCAAATGAATGAAAACGGCAAAGTTTACCGAGATCGCATTATAATTTTCACGGGAAATTCCGCGAAAATAACACAACAGATCCATTGTAAAAGCACGAAGAGCCTTCAAAGAGCGTGCTTGCAATTTATACTCGTATCAAAAAAGCTACTGATAGTCATCGTTCTAGAAATTCATCCCTTTATTGTCTCGATGCAGAAAAGATTATGAAATATACTTTACAATATACATAGATAAATTACATCACATGATATTATAATCTTTTCTGCACAAATGCAGTAAATCGATGAATGCTAGTCACGAAATCCGGTCAACAATTGAAATTTGAGTTGAGCTCGACCGCATACATTATACGCAACGACAGATTATCTCCCTCTCTCTCTCTCTCTCTCTCTCTCTCTCTCTCTCTCTCTCTCTATCTCTCTCTTTTCTCCATTGAAAAAATGTATAGACAATTTATGTTAGACAAGGATGGACACAAGAATAATACACCTCTTTCTATCCTTTTTCACTTGATAGTGAAATGAGAGAGATAGAAGACATCCAGGTTTTGCCATTGTATTTGCATTCATAGTTGTAAAACTCCAATGATGTATATTTTACAGAAACAACAAAATACTATTGAACTTGAAAGCGGAAATTATTGAAATTTGTTCAGTTCACTGTATCTAATATCACACGTAAAATAAAAAAACTTTTAAGAAAAAATTTGATTTCGGCGGTGACGGTGATGATGGTTTGGGGTTTTGAACGAGTAACCAATCACTGCAGTCGTAAGATTTAAGACCAGAAGAGCAGAGACGGCTCCTTGAGAGTCCTGCGCCTTGTCAGCGATTAAAAGCCCACCTAAAAGATGGGTCTGCTCGTAAGTCTCTTCATCCATTTAAAATTACATTAGCGATGCCCGGGAAGAGCATAGGGGACGTTTTGAGAGCCCTGCGCCTTGTCAGCGATTAAAAGCCCACCTAAAAGACAGGTCTGCTCGTAAGTCTCTTCATCCATTTAAAATTACATTGGCGATGCCCGGGAAGAGCATAGGGGACGTTTTGAGAGCCCTGCGCCTTGTCAGCGATTAAAAGCCCACCTAAAAGACAGGTCTGCTCGTAAGTATCTTCATCCATTCAAACTTACATTGACGGTGCCCGGAAAGAGCATAGGAGACGTTTTGAGGGCCCTGCGCCTTGTCAGCTATTAAAAGCCCACCTAAAAGACAGGTCTGCTCGTAAGTCTCTTCATCCATTTAAAATTACATTGGCGGTGCCCGGGAAGAGCATAGGGGACGTTTTGAGAGCCCTGCGCCTTGTCAGCGATTAAAAGCCCACCTAAAAGACAGGTCTGCTCGTAAGTCTCTTCATCCATTCAAACTTACATTGGCGGTGCCCGGAAAGAGCATAGGGGACGTTTTGAGGGCCCTGCGCCTTGTCAGCGATTAAAAGCCCACCTAAAGGACTGGTCCGCTCGTAAGTCTCTTTATCCATTTAAAATTACATTGGCGGTGCCCGGGAAGAGCATAGGAGACGTTTTGAGAGCCCTGCGCCTTGTCAGCGATTAAAAGCCCACCTAAAAGACAGGTCTGCTCGTAAGTCTCTTCATCCATTTAAAATTACATTGGCGGTGCCCGGGAAGAGCATAGGGGACGTTTTGAGAGCCCTGCGCCTTGTCAGCGATTAAAAGCCCACCTAAAAGACAGGTCTGCTCGTAAGTATCTTCATCCATTTAAAATTACATTGGCGATGCCCGGGAAGAGCATAGGGGACGTTATGAGAGCCCTGCGCCTTGTCAGCGATTAAAAGCCCACCTAAAAGACAGGTCTGCTCGTAAGTCTCTTCATCCATTTAAAATTACATTGGCGATGCCCGGGAAGAGCATAGGGGACGTGTTGAGAGCCCTGCGCCTTGTCAGCGATTAAAAGCCCACCTAAAAGACAGGTCTGCTCGTAAGTATCTTCATCCATTCAAACTTACATTGACGGTGCCCGGAAAGAGCATAGGGGACGTTTTGAGGGCCCTGCGCCTTGTCAGCTATTAAAAGCCCACCTAAAAGACAGGTCTGCTCGTAAGTCTCTTCATCCATTTAAAATTACATTGGCGAAGCCCGGGAAGAGCATAAGGGATGTTTTGAGAGCCCTGCGCCTTGTCAGCGATTAAAAGCCCACCTAAAAGACAGGTCTGCTCGTAAGTATCTTCATCCATTCAAACTCACATTGACGGTGCCCGGAAAGAGCATAGGGGACGTTTTGAGAGTCCTGCGCCTTGTCAGCGATTAAAAGCCCACCTAAAAGACAGGTCTGCTCGTAAGTATCTTCATCCATTCAAACTTACATTGACGGTGCCCGGAAAGAGCATAGGGGACGTTTTGAGAGTCCTGCGCCTTGTCAGCGATTAAAAGCCCACCTAAAAGACAGGTCTGCTCGTAAGTATCTTCATCCATTCAAAATTACATTGACGGTGCCCGGAAGAGCATAGGGGACGTTTTGAGAGTCCTGCGCCTTGTCAGCGATTAAAAGCCCACCTAAAAGACAGGTCTGCTCGTAAGTCTCTTCATCCATTTAAAATTACATTGGCGGTGCCCGGGAAGAGCATAGGGGACGTTTTGAGAGCCCTGCGCCTTGTCAGCGATTAAAAGCCCACCTAAAAGACAGGTCTGCTCGTAAGTCTCTTCATCCATTTAAAATTACATTGGCGATGCCCGGGAAGAGCATAGGGGACGTTTTGAGAGCCCTGCGCCTTGTCAGCGATTAAAAGCCCACCTAAAAGACAGGTCTGCTCGTAAGTATCTTCATCCATTTAAAATTACATTGGCGAAGCCCGGGAAGAGCATAAGGGATGTTTTGAGAGCCCTGCGCCTTGTCAGCGATTAAAAGCCCACCTAAAAGACAGGTCTGCTCGTAAGTATCTTCATCCATTCAAACTTACATTGACGGTGCCCGGAAAGAGCATAGGGGACGTTTTGAGAGTCCTGCGCCTTGTCAGAGATTAAAAACCCACCTAAAAGACAGGTCTGCTCGTAAGTCTCTTCATCCATTTAAAATTACATTGGCGGTGCCCGGGAAGAGCATAGGGGACGTTTTGAGAGCCCTGCGCCTTGTCAGAGATTAAAAGCCCACCTAAAAGACAGGTCTGCTCGTAAGTCTCTTCATCCATTCAAACTTACATTGACGGTGCCCGGAAAGAGCATAGGGGACGTTTTGAGAGCCCCGCGCTGTTTAAGCCGTCAAAAGTTTATAAAAAAGACAGGTCTGCTCGTAAATCTGGTTTCCCATTTAAAATTACATTAGCAGTGCCCCGGAAGAGGAAGAGGGTCCGGGTGACCTCCCACATCTCCAGTCACCTTCCCCAATTCAGGCGAGGCCCCTGAAATGCATCTTGGCCCGGGAACTTCAGAGATGTAGCTACGGCCCTGCATTAAGCTTTAAACTCCCAAATCATTTTGAGTCTCTGAGTGAAAGTTGTGAATTTCCAGTATTAGCATCTTCATTTTCTCTGATTTTTACGCAGAATTTAACTATACAATTTCGCAAATAGCAAAATATAGCAACAGTCCTAAGGTGCATCTGAGTGTTTTAATTTTACTTTTGTGATCTCACTCTTTGTTTCGGCAAATCATTGCGTAATGGTTTGAAGTTTTCGGCTGTTTCTTGACGGTATGTTGTTTTTCCGCCCCGGTATTTCTGGAGCGATCATAATTGCTCTTGGGATCAAAAAGATTTTGGAGGTGAAAAAAATACTTTCAAAAATGCAGGGAGGGATATACGGTGACGAGAAAAAAACGAAGAGAATCGTTAAAAAAAAGAGGAAAAGAAAAAAGCAGAGAAAGAAAGGCTGAATGGATGATGGAGCTGAGTTTTGAAAGAGTGCGAGGGGGATGTAACTTTCGCGCATCCGTTACGTAAGGCGGGTGAGAAAAGCCCTTGTGAGTCGTGAAAGAGAGAGAGAGAGAGAGAGAGAGAGAGAGAGAGAGAGAGAGAGAGAGAGAGAGAGAGAGAGAGAGAGAGAGAGAGAGAGAGAGAGAGAACTGAAACCGAGGTGGACACAATGCAAGGCGAGCGGGCGACGACGGCAAATTGAAAAAGTTTCTCATTCCTTTATTTTATAAGATCTATAAATGGGAAAAAATGACACTTGAAGATTGCTGGCCATAGCATCGGAATCCTTAGAAAATTCCACCATTACTCCGCTAGGGCGCCCGGCCGCCCGTCACCCAGACCAACCGTCCGCCAACTGGCCATCCATTTTTATTTACGAGTACCGCGCCTGGGTGATATCAATACAACCAATACACCACCGTTTCCACTTCCTCTCTCTTTTTTTTTCATTTTTTTTTTCGAAACTATCAACTATCTCTTTTTGTCACCACACTTGCACACCATCGAGCGTATCCAGTTCTAGGATGAACATATTTCAAAAAGTGTTGGGATGAATGGCGAAACCTACGGACATTTTATTTCAAACTGTTTGCTGCCGCTCTTGAAGAGAGTATATAGATTTCTAGATAAGTTTCCTCATGACTGTCCCATAATCCGCAACAATATGAAACCACGTTTTTCACACGGGGTGGGAAAGTTGAATGCTACAAAGAGCCTAACTGAAATGGATTAACTTACATGATTTTACACTCGGTACTATGCATACCCGGCAAAAAATGAATCGCCCGGTTTGGTCCTAAAAACATCCTGAAGACCGCCAAATATTATCCGAGTATCGTTCCGGTTTCAAAGCGAACGTCCTAGTGTCGGCCTGCAGTTTGAGTAAGACGGATGTCCGTTTCTCGTGTATTATTCGGAAACAATGCAGACCTTAGCCCATATGCATGCGTTAGACTTAAGGTTTTTCCCAGGACGTTTTTCGGCTCCGGGAAATAATCTTAAACATAATAGGGACGTATTTTGGACAGTTTCATTTTTTACCGGGTACTCTCAAGAGCTTTTTAGGTTCTCGACAGTATGAACCACAATAATTGTATGATTATCGCTGTAGAATGAGACTCTTGCAAACTATTGCTATAAGGGATTGAGGAGTTGATTCTTGCATAAAAACCTGTACAAATAACGATGAATACTTACGCTAAGAAAGGACGAAATTGACTCTCAGAATTGGGCTTAGTGGCGGAGAGAAGCAAGTATCGTGGGAGATTCCTATCTAAATTGAAACATATCTCTGTGTTTCCTTATAAAGAAAGTGACAAATTAGACAGGAATCTCCCATGATACCTGCGTTGAACCGCCATTACGATTTTGCCGCTATACCAGTTTTGTGAGTTTATTACTGAACTTTATACTTTCTCATTGCAATTTTCATGATTTTCGCTGGTTATTCCAACAGATTGGAAATTTCTCTGCATAGAGCAAAAGTTTGCAAGAGCTCTTTTGAAAAATCACTGGGTAATGAATGACGCGAAATTTGTGAATTTACAATCTGTAAAAAAACGGTTCAGGTTCTCATCGCAATTTAAATTGATCGTGTTATAAGTGATCTAGATTCAAACGATCAACACAGCTAACGTGCGATAAGACGGTCTACAAAAACTCAAAATTCAAAATAATATAAAAAAAAAATGAGAGGGGTATTTTCAAGTCGTTTCACCCAAAAACTTTTGAGCAAAAACCATTTTACATGCCCCTTTATGCCTACTCGACAATTCACACACAACTAAAAAACCAAACCTTACTTTTCACCTACACCTAAATGTATTATAAAATACGTTAATTCGGGACGTTTGGCATCAAAATGTAGTTTGACATTTATTTCTCCGTCCGATCAATGATTCGTCTTTTTTGATGAATTTCAGGAATCAGTGATTAAGTTAAGAAGATCACTTGGTTGATATTTAAGGAGATGCAATGTATGTATTTTACTCCCCCCCCCACCCCACCATTTACCCCTTTTAAAATATAATGTCCGTGGTATTTGATTTCTTATCTCTATCTCTCATTAAGAGTAAAAGCCGCCCCAAAATCGCCGTCAAAACTTGCGAGATGATATTTCTTTGAGCGCCTTCAATTGTCGGAATAGGCAAAATCGACACCCCAGAGTACGAACATTTAACTACCCACTGAATTTGATAAAGTTATTACTTTGACTACTTTCGTACCTTAAACCTGGTAGAGTGGTTGTGTAAGGGTTAATGTATCCTTCTTAATCCTTATACTCCAGTTGGTCTTTCATCCTCGTTTCCTGCTCCGTGCGTATTTCAAACGGCAATATATATTCAAGTCCCTTGGTTTCGAGGAAAAGTAGTGAAGCGCCGTTTTAAAACTAGACCCGAATCTTGATCGATTTATGATATGCTGCAGGTTACATTTTTTTCGGTCCTGAACTTTACAGGTAAAATGTCAGGAGATCAAAATGGGGCAGCTGCAATTTAAAGGGGCTGAAAAATTTTTTTTTTTTATAAAGAAAATGAAAGTAGTTGATGAGGTGAGAACAAATATGCCCTTTTTGGTTTCTAATTAAGCACTGGCGGATCCAGTGGATTGTCTTTCTCTCTCTGTGGCCACTTGATCGCGTGTGTTGGAAAAGGATAGAAGAGGGGGCGAAAGTCACGTGACTGCCCCTTATCTGTCCTTTTCTAATACACGCGATTAAATGGCCATAGAGAGAGAAAGACAATCCACTGGATCCGCTGGTGTAATTAAGTCCCACTGTTCCGGTGATTAGATTTTGGTCCAAAATACATTGTTTTTAAAAGGGAAATTTCCCCGAAGTGACGTCACTACGCAAACAAAGGACATCGCACGTTTTTATGGCGCGTGGACCCCCCTCAAGGGGTACTTTTTTTTGCAGGAATCGATTCTAGAGACCATTCTGAGCAAAAGTTCTCACGGGCCCAAAAAAATTTTCCCTGTTAAGTTTTGCCGCTATTAAAGTTTGAAAATTGGATCAGCACAGTTAGTGCATTCGTTTTTTTGGGGACACTGTAGGGAGTGAGAGAGCTCACCGAACGTTCGGCCGGCCCCCTCCCTACCTGCCACTAGACCGACGCACACGACCCAACCTCGGATTTCAAGCCTTTTCTCCCTCTCTACCCCTTCATCGTGCTTTTTCTCTGCGCGTGCGTTGGGGGGGGGCAGTTGTAGCTCTGGAAGATGGGTTGTTGTTGATTTGATTGTAAGTTTCACTCAAATGGCTCAGTGATACTGCTGCAGTATTTGGGTCGTGAAAAATAGTATTTCACCAAGGGGGGGGGGGGGGGGGCAACAAAGATCTCGTGGTAATCCGATGAAAAAATCGATCACTATGCCATCGATCAATCGAAATCACAACTTATTAACCTAAGTCTTCAGTATTCAGTTATTAAAAAATAACCCGAACGAGAAGGTCGTCCGGGAGATGAAGTAGAAGCCGGAAAGCTAGAATATTTAATTGATAATCACGAAAGTATTTACGACTAGTTTAGGCTGGCAAAACAAAATAAAATCGATCAGATAGGAGTAAGAGAGTGCAAAAAGACAAGGGAAATGACAACAAAAGAAGGAATGAACCGGTCGCTCGTAGGGACAGGAGGAAAGGGGGAGGAGGCGCGCGGTGAGGTGAGACCTGAGGTTGGGTCGCCGCCGTCGGTCAAATGGCAGGTAGGGACGGGGCCCGGGGGATCGTTCAGAGAGTTCTCTCACAATGGCGAAACCTACGGACATTTTATTTCAAACTGTTTGCTGCCGCTCTTGAAGAGAGTATATAGATTTCTAGATAAGTTTCCTCATGACTGTCCCATAATCCGCAACAAGATGAAACCACGTTTTTCACACGGGGTGGGAAAGTTGAATGCTACAAAGAGCCTAACTGAAATGGATTAACTTACATGATTTTACACTCGGTACTATGCATACCCGGCAAAAAATGAATCGCCCGGTTTGGTCCTAAAAACATCCTGAAGACCGCCAAATATTATCCGAGTATCGTTCCGGTTTCAAAGCGAACGTCCTAGTGTCGGCCTGCAGTTTGAGTAAGACGGATGTCCGTTTCTCGTGTATTATTCGGAAACAATGCAGACCTTAGCCCATATGCATGCGTTAGACTTAAGGTTTTTCCCAGGACGTTTTTCGGCTCCGGGAAATAATCTTAAACATAATAGGGACGTATTTTGGACAGTTTCATTTTTTACCGGGTACTCTCAAGAGCTTTTTAGGTTCTCGACAGTATGAACCACAATAATTGTATGATTATCGCTGTAGAATGAGACTCTTGCAAACTATTGCTATAAGGGATTGAGGATTTGATTCTTGCATAAAAACCTGTACAAATAACGATGAATACTTACGCTAAGAGGGACGAAATTGACTCTCAGAATTGGGCTTAGTGGCGGAGAGAAGCAAGTTTCGTGGGAGATTCCTATCTAAATTGAAACATATCTCTGTGTTTCCTTATAAAGAAAGTGACAAATTAGACAGGAATCTCCCATGATACCTGCGTTGAACCGCCATTACGATTTTGCCGCTATACCAGTTTTGTGAGTTTATTACTGAACTTTATACTTTCTCATTGCAATTTTCATGATTTTCGCTGGTTATTCCAACAGATTGGAATATTTCTCTGCATAGAGCAAAAGTTTGCAAGAGCTCTATTGAAAAATCACTGGGTAATGAATGACGCGAAAGTTGTGAATTTACAATCTGTATAAAAACGGTTCAGGTTCTCATCGCAATTTAAATTGATCGTGTTATAAGTGATCTAGATTCAAACGATCAACACAGCTAACGTGCGATAAGACGGTCTACAAAAACTCAAAATTCAAAATATATATAAAAAAAAAATGAGATGGGTATTTTCAAGTCGTTTCACCCAAAAACATTTGAGCTAAAACCATTTTACATGCACCTTTATGCCTACTCGACAATTCACACACAACTAAATAAACCTATACCTTACATTTCACCTACACCTAAATGTATTATAAAATACGTTAATTCGGGACGTTTGGCATCAAAATGTAGTTTGACATTTATTTCTCCGTCCGATCAATGATTCGTCTTTTTTGATGAATTTAAGGAATCAGTGATTAAGTTAAGAAGATCACTTGGTTGATATTTAAGGAGATGCAATGTATGTATTTTACTCCCCCCCCCACCCCCACCATTTACCCCTTTCAATATAATGTCCGTGGTATTTGATTTCTTATCTCTATCTCTCATTAAGAGTAAAAGCCGCCCCAAAATCGCCGTCAAAACTTGCGAGATGATATTTCATTGAGCGCCTTCAATTGTCGGAATAGGCAAAATCGACACCCCAGAGTACGAACATTTAACTACCCACTGAATTTGATAAAGTTATTACTTTGACTACTTCTCGTACCTTAAACCTGGTAGAGTGGTTGTGTAAGGGTTAATGTATCCTTCTTTATCCTTATACTCCAGTTGGTCTTTCATCCTCGTTTCCTGCTCCGTGCGTATTTCAAACGGCAATATATATTCAAGTCCCTTGGTTTCGAGGAAAAGTAGTGAAGCGCCGTTTTAAAACTAGACCCGAATCTTGATCGATTTATGATATGCTGCAGGTTACATTTTTGTCGGTCCTGAACTTTAACAGGTAAAATGTCAGGAGATCAAAATGGGGCAGCTGCAATTAAGGGTCTGAAATGTATTTTTTTTTTTTTTTATAAAGAAAATGAAAGTAGTTGATGAGGTGAGAACAAATATGCCTTTGGTTTCTAATTAAGTTAAATTAAGTCCCACTGTTCCGGTGATTAGATTTTGGTCCAAAATTCATTGTTTTAAATGGGAATTCCTCGAAGTGACGTCACTACGCAAACAAATTTTTACAACTTTACACGTGTGTATCTCAAAAACCGGGACTCTTAGGAAAAAACCGAAGGCACCATTGTACTCAACTCATCAAAAACTATCATTTTCCTTATAAAAAAACGCACTATTTCAGACCCTTTTAACTGCATTGAAAAATAATAATTTCTGAATTCTAGTAATATTACCAGAAACACAACGATAAGCGAACGACAGGAAGTCTTACTTTGACCAAAAAATCCTGGTTTTAATACCAGAATATGGTCATAGAACTAGAATTTCCTTGCAATGGGGCTATTGCACACTTTTGCTATAAGCGATTTAATAGTCGATTACGGCGTAAAAACCTCAAAAAATGACGATGGCGGCACTACAAACTTCTAAAATCCACTCCTAAACTCAATAAACGCAGTTATTTGCGCGAGCGTAATGGTGTCCGAAGGCGCTAACAATGGGAGATTCCCATCTAACAATTCTGAAACTCCATCAAGAAGTGCGACCAATAAGAGACTACTTTCATTTGATACTGGTGTCACTTGGTGTTGCGGCACCATTCATCGGATGTGGATCATCACTCTGATGACTACTTACTCTGTGAAGCATCCTTGTCAACATAGAAAGAGTGACGAAATTAAGATAGGAATCTCCCATTGTTAGTGCCTTCGGCCACCATTACGCTCGCGCAAATAACTGCGTTTATTGAGTTTAGGAGTGGATTTTGGAAGTTTTTAGTGCCACCATCGTTATTTTTTGACGTTATTACGCCATAATCGACTATTAAATCGCTTATAGCAAAAGTGTGCAATGGCCCCATTTTCAAGAACTACGGTACAAACACTAAAATTATGTTAATAGTTCTATCCTTTACATTGGTTCACATATCGTCATGCTTTTGGTTATCTTTTTTTTCCGTTGTGCCCCATTGTGTAGGTCAAATCCTGTATAGGTAAAATGTCCTTAAGGCCTAAATGATTTTAAGGTAAAACTTCTTGCAAACCCAAAAACGAGACGACTATACACTCTAAAAGGCAACAATCGCATTCTAAGGAGTGGGACAAACAATAGAGAGCAGAGAGAGAAAACGGCTGAAAAGTTGTAAACTACGGTTATCTCTATAGCGTTGCGAGTGCGAGGTTACGGGGAGAGGGGGGGATGGCGGAGGGGGGAACTGAACTTAAGACGTTTGACTTAACAGTGGTGCTGACTGAAACGTGGCCACGGTCGCGCGGCGGCCTCTTCTCTTCTCTTCTCTCCTCTCCGTCAAGTTGAATAATGGAGCTTCTCTCTGCTTCTCAGTTTTCCTCTCCTCGACTGTTGGGTGTGCTGTGTGCTGGCGATGGCGGTGACTAATGGGCATAATTAACGGTTAAGTGCGGCTGCGATTTCCATCAGCCTTTTCTCTCATATCACCCATCCTTTTCCTCCGGAGCGGTGAAAAGATCATTAACCTTGCAACGCTTCAACGTTGATTTCTTTTCGTCCGTCCGCGTCAGCTAGAGCTCAACCGGGGACCGGGGGCCATGAAGTGAAGTTTCTTCCTTTTACACCAGTTTTTCACTTCCAAGATGGTGTTAATGCAATTTTTCACTTTTGAAGTATACTTGTATACAGACATTGTCATCTTTTTTAACCCCCCCCCCCTCACCAAAAACTTATTAGAATGTAATTATACATGGTGTTTCAGGCTTAATGTCAGGAAATTCTGGAGCCAATTTTTCCAGCCAAAATAAGATTAATTTTTCCTATAAACATGGGTCTTAACATGCTTTCCCTCTGAGCTACGAGTTTTTGCAGGTTTAGAAAAAATGTACTTTTTTTAAAAAAAAAGTTTGGCTGAAACCATCAATAAAATGTCACTCAAATTTAACATTAGACGTATTTTTAGATGTAAAATCCTTAAATGGGTATGTTGCGCACCTTTTTTTCCCCCTCTCTTTTTTTTCATTTCCTTGAAATACTTGATGAAAGGAACTGAAAGGATTTTATTTAATTTTTTTTTAAATTTGTTTTTGGATCTTGAATAAAAACGCTTTCGAGGTTGCAAAAATTTTGAGCTATTTGAAAAGATTTCGTTTCCGCGCGAAACTCGGTGCCGTCATCGTATAATCCAGTATAGTCCAGCGGTCCAACCGAAATCAAAGCACTGCTAATAACACACGTATATTTACTCTTCTGACAAAAATGCCTTCAAATAACTGTGCATGTGACAAATTATACTTCTTGTCGCATTATTGGCGCCGATCGATGATAGATTTTGGATTGAGATCTGTTCTAGATATTGTTTTGTATAGTTATTTAGCCGACAGCAGTGATTTGATTCCAGTTGGACCACTCAGCTGGACCTATACTATGACGTCAGCTAGTTTCGCGCCATTACTGCAATTTTCAAATTAATTTCGCATCGAGCTTCAACTAATTGTTACTTTTTCTCTATCAACAAAGAAATTTTAATGAGGTTTTGTTGTTTCCATCAATTTTTTGTTAATATTTTACTTTCGACTCAACTATTTTTAGCTTTATATCGAAAGTGCTGTACAGACCCATTTTGTTTGTAATTACTTATTGATACCGTTGGTATGATTCTGAGGTTGGTAGGAAAATCGGCTGTAAAACAGAACTCGATACATTAATCGGTTCATGTAGCTGAATACCCTAACGAGTTTGATTAATGTATTTGTTTTTTGTTTTTTTTTTTTTGTTTTTTTTTTTCAATAGATTTACCCTATCTCTAGCGTTCTCCCTAAACGGAAAACCTGCAACTTCGTTCTTAAAATCCCTCCGTTTATAATTTTGAGTCTTCGAAATTTTTTATGAAGATTCTTTCTCTCGACTTTTCATCGGAAGCCACGACGAACTCACGCAAGAGAGCTTCTGTAGCAAAAATATCGGTACGCACCGTCTGATACTTTGCATCGGATAATATTGACAAAGGTACAAAAGCTTTATGAATAGTTCAGAGTCCTCTAAGCGAGCCTTAACACACGAGAGAAAGTCTTGACACTTCGAGGGCTTAAACGCGCTTCAAGCGGCATATTTTAACATCACTTTGAAGCGATTCGGTAGTTTGTTTATTTAAAACGATTTCTTTCCTTTTCTCTTCACCTGCCGACTGAGAGAGTTAAAAGAAAAAAATAAACGGGAAAAATAAAAGATAGGAGAGGACGAGAAAGAAATTAAATAAAAAGAGATGAAAAAAGCTTTGATCTTAAAACTGCATAAAGAGGGAGAGAAGCTGGCTGGACCATTATCCCTTTTCGCTTTCTTATAATGAAGATGGCTCAAAATGTCTACCGCAAGACGGATTACGCCTCAAAGGAATGAAAGAAAATTACAGGTTTTTAATCCTAATGGTAATCCTTGTGTTTGAGTCATTTTTATTCTACCTCTTTTTTTTTTTTTTTAATATCGTTTTTTAAGCTCCGAGTTTTTAATTGTTCCATTCTTGGACAACTTGGAAAACTTTTCCGAGGATTTTGATCAATTCTTTCCTTTAAGGATGATCACTGAAAGAGGGAAGGAAAATAAGGAGAGAAAAAAAAACCCATGTGAAAGAGTAAGATTAGGTCCAGCTACACTCATATCCTGAAACCTCATCGATCTACGTTGCTGCCATGGTGCACAATGGTCAAAGATGGGGGGGGGGGGGAATTGTCAAAAATCACAAAAAAAGGTAATGGACAATCATCGTTTTCGACCTTTTAAGCTAAATTTCAAACTTTCCATTGATATTTCTAGGTGAAATTCATTTACTAAGAGTGTTTCCCTGTGATTAAAATTGGTATTGAAATTTTATAGATGATGAATTTGATGAGAAATTTACTTTCTCATTTTTTTTTTTTTTGGGGCCACTTTTTGACGATCTCAGACCATAGAGTGGTGGCCAGGGGGAGGTGATCAATTCTGGCAGTTTTTGAAAGCAGAGCCCATCAGATATCAGCTACGCTCGTTCCTTAAAATCAGAACTGTATTTCTTATCGTGATTCCTAAGTAAGAGCACACCTTACATTCGGCGGGCCTTCTACCGGCGGAAGGATTCAATTCCTTTTTTTTCCGATGCAAGTTCAGCCCTACGCTTGATCCTCTTCAGCCATGATTAAAATGTCAACAGCAAAATAAGGCATTTTTTTTTAGCTTCAAAACTTTAGAAAATGTTTATTTTTGTCCAGTAATAATTTAAAAACGTTATGATGGTGAATTTAAGATGTTGCTTTTTTGCGCCCCATAAAATTTAAAAAAAAATACAATTAACTTTTAAGTTTTTTTTTTCTCTCTCTCTTTTGTTTCGTGAAAATAATATCCCACGAAAGGTTTGTTTGCCCCATTTTTTTAAACATTAAATAATTTTATTCACTTATTCAGTGGAAATTGGTTTTAAATGAAAGTGCAGGTGTTTTCGATTGGCTACATCTGGATACAGAATTCTGACACAACTATTTAGGTGGGGCTTGTTTCTGTCAAGTACAAGTTTATTCATCCTGCAAATCCTGGCATAAGAATCAGGTAGCTTGATTTCTGTGCTGTATCAGCATCGACCTGGTAGCCATTTTAATTCACTTTCGTTTTCGTTTAAAACCAATTTCAAATTGATTCGTCTAAACTTTTTTATTTTTTATTATTTTTTTTTTTAAACTTTAAAGTTAGAAAAATGAAGTGAACATCCCAAGCCAGTAATAAATGAAACTGTCCATAAGAGCTTTTCATCATGGCCGCCTTCATGGTGCCTTAAAAGCTCGCCTCAGAAATCCCCTCTATTATTAAAGCTTGGTAGTTCTTCCAGTACAATTCATAAGCTTTGTATCTAATACTAGTGAACTTCTGCAAGTACAGAACGTAAGAGTCATTCCTAACGATAAATGTAATATAACCTCGATTTATTAAATGATCCCTTACATATTTGTCATGTTTCCTCAACGTACTTACGATAAGTTCAGGTTTTCTACTAAATTTTTAGAATTTTTGTTTGTTTTTGTTTTTTTTGGGAGAGGGGGGGGGGGTGAGAAAAAGTAAAATGATCACTTTTTTAAGGAGGGGATACTGCGTTTAAAAATAAATATATGTATACTCGCACTTCAATTTGGAAATTGAGTTTCGGGACGATGAATTATTAAACAGGTCGCAACAATACGATGCCTCGTATGCGAATCCTGTGGTTTATCTGAAAATCTGAGGTATCTGCAGTTTCACTCCCGGAACGTTCCAGTTGTAATGACGTATAATTTACAAGATTGCTCGAACTTGAGGTTTCGAATCTTCTCGCTACCAAGTTTGGTGAGCGCGCTGCAAAGTACGTACGTGCGCACAGTTGTCGGTTGGGTAAAGTTCCAGATCTTAACGCCGCGAACAAAAGATTACAGCGAGCAATGTTGCACTCACACATATTTCACGTTCTACATAATCTTTAGTGTATTATCCGAAAACGAGTGTTCACAGATTTTTTTTCTGCATCAATGAAACGCTTCTCAAGAATTCTAATAGAGCAGCGTCGATTTTTGCGCAAAAATTTAATATTATTCTACAATTCCACCGTGATTCCACCGATTGAAGCAGAGAGAGTTCAGGGGGGTAGAATTATAGTCAAAAGAAATCGCAGAGGCAAATGGAGAACCAACGCAAAGCTTGCAACATGTGTCCTTTTTGCAGCACTTTGGTCGGGACTCATAGAAAATTGTCTGTCAAATAAAATCGATAATTTAGACCATGAAGAGGAACACCTATAACCCATGCCCCACCACTCAACACTCAATAGTACACGCGACTGTTTGCTGTTATTTTGTTGAGACTCCAAACAAGAATGAGTCCATCTGACTTGCCTCACTTTCATGACACGGGAAGCAACTAGCATGTGCTGGTTCTCTATTTGTCTCCGGTTAAACTACACTGGAAAAAAGAGCTGAATTTAACTGTTTTATAGTTCAGACTATGGACATCACTTAAGAATTATTAATTCGACTGTTTTAA
This sequence comes from Trialeurodes vaporariorum, assembly GCA_011764245.1. NCBI lineage: Eukaryota > Metazoa > Arthropoda > Insecta > Hemiptera > Aleyrodidae > Trialeurodes > Trialeurodes vaporariorum. Next base: position 58,818,467 of record VMOF01000035.1, on the reverse strand, counting down.
ATGGCTAAATTAACACAGCACGGAGGTAATTTCACCAATTAAAATAGTCAAACTAACAGTTTTTAAGTGGAGTGTCCATACTTTTAACTATGAAACAGTTACATTCACCACATTTTTTTTCAGTGTACTCAATCCAGCAATAATCTTTGCTTCAAAACGGTTAGATCGTCAATCGACAATAGAATGGAAAAAGATACGCAGAAAGTGGTAGCAGTGAATTCTAGAACTCCGCCTTACTCGAAATTAGTTAAAAAACCCTACACTTGAGGTCTTTCCGGAAAAAAGCCCATGAAACAACGGGTGTGCTCTATCTGAGAAATCAGCATTGTGATTGAGCAGAGACTTTTGCCTGAAGAGCAAACCGCACCGGTTTTATGTACGGGAATGAGAGACTTTTTGACAACTAGATTCTGGCCCATATGGACCGATCATTTACTTCATCGATAAACCAATCTTCAAGACTATCTATGAGTGATTCTTCAAACGATTTTTAGTGATGACGTCATCTGGTGATGAGCGTTCGTAACAAAGACAAACAGTCTCTCTTGTTCTCACGTATTCCCCATGTACTGATTTCTTGCTTCCTCATTCTCATTGCAAGACATCCTTTGTGAACGTTTTTGGCAGAAATGAAAATTCCTCAGGGCATTTTAATGTAATGTTGATTTTATTACGTAGTAAAACAAGGCCGTGTATACGAATTTCGAAACTGAAAAGAGATGAGTATACGTGGGGGTCAATGGAGAGTAAGTGAGATGGTTTGGAACGCTATACGCGATTTTTATCACAACCGATGAGTGCATTGTTGTGATTGTCGGCTAACCGTTGACTTCGCACTAAAACCTCATAGGTCCAAAATTAAACTTGGCTGTTGCTACGGTAACCATCGTTAAAAGTGACCGTTCTTTAAAGGCTGTTCAATGAATGGTTTAAAAAAAAAAGAAAAAAAAACGGGAAATTCAACGATGGTTACCGTAGCAACAGCCCAGTTTTACAATTTTGGACCAATACAGTCACTTGTAGACAGTTTTAACGATCGGTTTTTCGATTAAGTAAATGCGATCGGCCCGCAGTTAATTGAAAATGGGGCTCTTGCAAACTTTTGATTTAGGGGATTGAGTAGTTGATTCTTGCATTGAAATCTGTAAGAATGACGATGAGTTCACTAAAAATACAGTAAATTCACTCTCAAAATCGAGCTTAACGGCGAAGAGACGCATGTGCAATGGGAGATTCCTATCTAAATTGAGACATACCTCTGTGTTTCCGCAGAGAAAGTGACATAATAGACACGAATCTCCCATGATACCTGCGTTGATCCGCCATTACAAACTTGTCGTTATAGCAGGTTTGTGAAGTTACTAAATTTTAGACTTTCTCAGTGTGATTTTCGTGACGTTAGCTGGTTCATTCATCACATTGGACTATTCATTTCCGCACAGCAAAAGACTGCAAGATATTCTCATTGGTTTGATTTTATAGAGGGTTGTCCTTTTTTTTAATTAGTGTTCACTTTTTGTTTTTTTATTCTTTTATTTGAGTCGCCGCCACTTTTTTTTAAAATAATTAAAACCTGATTAAGTCTCACGCTCACATTTCCGGTCCATTGTGTTCCGATGACGCGGTGAAGAATCAAAACACGCTCGCAACATCTCAACTTCGGCACCTACACTCGCTTTACGTGCGTAAGTACGTCGGAAAACACAAACAGAATTCCTCCGCGTAGAGACAGAGAGAGAGAGAGTTCTCTCATCGAAACTTCCCCTTCAAACCGAACCGACGCAACCATGAGCTCTAAGTTCGTCTGAAATTAAAGCGCACCTAAAACCCAAGTCACAAGGATGAGAAATCGCGGTAGGAGAACGAGAGTTGCGGGAGAAGAGGGCCGGGGGAGGGCGGGGGAGGGCGGGGGGAGGGCGGGGGGTGGGGGGAGAAAGCCGCGGCGTGGTAGGGGGGAGCTTTAATTAGCGCGCAAAAGTTGAATGCGGGGGCAAAACGTTGCAGATTTCGAGCGGATAATTTTAAACCAATCCCAGGTATCTCCAGAACAAGCGATGTTAACACGCGTCAAGTCATCATGCGGTGAATGCATTCCAATGTTTCGCGGGTGATGCTCGTAAAGGGGGAAACCTTGCGTCATTCGAGAGAACTTATAAATACAATGCTCAGGATCCATATCTTAGCCATCATAAGAAATGCTTTTGGCACAGAATAATACAGTCAGAATGGAAATACGATAAGAGTCAATGGAAACATTTTTGACAGTCTCTTTCGGTGACTCTTCAAGATGGCGGTCACATCTCTGTCTCTGTCTTTCGCATTGCTTTGAATGAGGAATTGTGAATACGGTGTTCAGGATCCATATCTTAGCCATCATAAGAAATGCTTTTGGCACAGAATAATACAATCAGAAAGGAAACTCTCATAGGAGTCAATGGAAACATTTTGTTGGTCTCTTTCGGTGACTATTCAAGATGGCGGTCACATCTCTGTGTCTGTCTTTCGCATTGCTTTGAATGGGGAATTGTGAATACTGTGTTCAGGATCTATATCTTAGCCATCATAAGAAATGCTTTAGGCACAGAATAATACAATCAGAATGAAAACTCTCATAAGAGCCAATGGAAACATTTTTGTTGGTCTCTTTCAGTGACTATTCAAGAAGGCGGTCAAATCTCTGTGTCTGTCTTTCGCATTGTTTTGAATAGAAAATTGTGAATACAGTGTTCAGGGTCTATATCTATAACCATCATATAAGAAATGATTTTGGCACAGAATAATACAATCAGAATGAAAAATCCCATTACAGTCGATGAAGCAATTTTTCGGTCTCTCTTGAAGACTATTCAAGATGGCGGTCACATCTCTGTGCCTGTCTTTCGCAATGCTTTGAATGGAGAATTGTGAATACAGTGTTCAGGGTCTATATCTATAACCATCATATAAGAAATGATTTTGGCACAGAATAATACAATCAGAATGGAAACTAGCTCTCATAAGAGTCAATGGAAACTTTATTTCGGTCTCTTTTGGGGACGAAAAACAACGTTGCCAAATGCACGCTACGCACCTTGCACGTGTGTATTAATTTTTCGAAACGGGAACTAACTATCACGAGATCGCCATATATAAATTCGAAGTTTCTAACAGGTTGAGCGATATAATTATTTATTACGATTGCAGGCTCACCTCTTGTCTCGAAGGAGTTGCGCGCAGCGAACTACGACTCCGAGTCGTGAACTATTCGGCGAAGAATTCAGGAGCAGAGCCACCGTGATCTGCGGTTGAAGCCTCTCTTGATCGGTTCCGATAATTAATGGGCGAGTATAACTTGATTAATAAAGCTTCCGGAGGGGCTCCGCAGTTTTTTTTTTTTTTTTTTTAAAGGAGGGCCACGTGAAATAGGGTGGATAATTTCAATTAAAAGTGAGACACACTTTCTTTCCTTTCTCTAGCGTAAAAAGCACGGCGGAGATGATTAATCATGCACTCTTTTGGGCCTGGAAATTAAAGATCCCCACCTTTTTCCTCCTTTCATTATTTCGCCGCGGAAGAAAATAGCGTACTTTTGACACGAGTTCGTTTGCAAGCTGTCATCAAAACAAGCACCAGACAAATAATAATCTCGTTTATTCCGTAGCTTGTTATCTCCAGTGGCGGTCCATACGATTTGGCATCCATGCAATGGAGTTGTTGTTAGCTTTTGCTACAAGCTGATTAATAGTTGATTCGGATGTAAAAGTCTGCAAAAATTACGATGATTACACTAAAAATCACGAAATCTACTCCCAGACTCACTCGGAAAAAAGAGACTGGCATAGAATTTACCATGTGCATAGCTGATTTTGGAGTCTGCTATCAAGTATGGTAAATTAACGTACTTTTTGGTTAGGTAAATTAAAATAACCGGTTGGTACATTTCACCATCACAAGGTACGTTGCATTTACCCTACTTGATAGCAAACTCCTAAATCAGCTATGCAGATGGTAAACTCTACCAGTCTTTTTTTCTGTGCATAAAATTCTGATGCAACATCGTAAAGGTGGTGATAGCCACCTTTTACATTGGATTTCTGCACCTCATTCAGCTCCAGTGGCGTCGCCTGCAGTTTGGCAACAATGTCTTACATCGATTTTAACTCATGTAAAAGATCGACAACAGTAGGTGCACAAGGCACAAGGAAAATTCGATCTATTTAACGAGTTTAAATGGAGCTGTTGCATTGTTGCCAGATGGCGCGCGACGCCACTGTTCAGCTCCATCCTCAAGAGTAGTTAGTTCTCTAAGAAAAAGCATACAATTGCCATTCAATATTTATGTGGCTAGCATCGTTATTACGACCTCGCATTCCGTGAGCTCAATGTCATTTTTGCAGGGTTTAAGATCCGAGTCAACTATTGATAATTCTGTACCAAAAGTTTGTAACAGCTCCATTTAAACTTATGTAAAAAAAAAAAAAAAAAAAAAAAAAAAAAAAAAAAAAAAATCTCATTTTGAATCGGCTGATTAATCCTCCAGCTTCATTTAACAATTCCATTGTTATTATTTTGTTTCTTTTATTATAATTAATATTAAAATATATGAAAGACTGACAAACGTTTCAATGAACAACGGTTTTATTTGAGGAACTTTGCCATGGCAAGAAAAAAAGACAGTGACATGGTGACTGAGTTACTAGAAGTCGAGGGAAAAAGTTGCCCCAGTATATTCGAGAAAAATATCTGATCTGCTACGATGTAAAAGGACGCATTTTTCCCACAACACATGATAACCAACGGGGGTTAGGGTACTACGACAAGAATACATCGTGAAATACGGTACGGTTCAGCACACATACCGAAAAAGAACACGAAGTGATTTCTTACAGTTCACAAAACAGGGTGGTTGTGGAAGGGAGGGTAGGGGGGTAAGACTCGACGCATTCTCATACGGAAAGAAAGACTTTAAAATTTAGAAGTAAAATCTAGGTTTTTCGTGGAATTTGAAAGAAGCGTCAATGCTCATTTTTTAATTGAGCTTATTCCGTTCGTTTTGGGAGCATCAACATTAATTCCTGAACTATTTAATAAAAAAAAACAAAAAAACAAAAAAACAAAAAGAAACAATAAGAAAAAAATCGAGTTCAGAAGACTGCCGCCTGCTCTACGATTCAAAAGATACGTTCAAAAAAACCAAAGAAAATAAAAATGGATTTTTAGCATTTTAAAGACAGCTAAAATGAATGTCACTAAATTTCTGGGATGAGAATATATGTTGGTCTGTTGCAAACGGTTGCTACAACGTTTTGAGAGCCATTCTCGATGTAAAATCACTTGAAAATAAAGTTGAAAACATTTTAAAGTTCCAAAATCCACTCAAAGACTCAATAAATACGCTTAAGGTGATTCTTCGGCGTTTAGTGCCGATTTCTACCACCTGAGCGCTACCGTTCGATTAATGTCAAATTACAGGCCGAAAGTAATATATATTTAAGAAAACGGAGTGTTAGTTATCAGATAACCATCTGAAGAATGTCTCTACAAAAAATCTCGTCAATAAGTTCAAAATTAAGGCTGAAAATACCAAAAAATGAAATAACGCATTTCGATACATCATGAATCGATTTCATTTTTTGGTACTTTCAGCCTTAATTTTGAAGTTTTTGACGAGATTTTTTGCAGAGACGTTCTTCAGATGATTATCTGGTAACTGACACTCCGTTTTCTTAAATATAAATTACTTTCAACCTGTAATTTGACATTAATCGAACGGTAGCACTCTGGTGACAGAAATTGGCACTAAACGCTGAAGAATCACCAACAAAATTACAATATGATGATCGAATGAAGGATGGTCACATTTGGGGAGAGTCCCGTCTAATTGCAGCTCTCTCTATGACAAGCCACTTTTCTCAGCATAGAAAGTTGCGATTAGATGGGACTCCCCCATTCTGACCCACTTATTCAACCGCCATCTTTGAATTTTGTTAAACGAATTTACTGAGTTGGCGAGTGGCTTTTGAGGCATTCAGATGTTTTCAACGTGATTTTTACGCAATTTTACTTGATAATCCACCCTTCATACCACCGTAGCAAAAAATTGGAACAGACCTATTGAAAAATAATTTCAACAGATTTGCAAACATTAGGGATTTCTTTAATTTTTGAAGAGTATGAAACGCGATCATTTTGCATTTTATTTTCGATTTTTTAAGTAAAAGTGTTGTAGGCTGAGTTTTCAGTCCTACTGCTCCGATCGTTGCTAAAATAAGGTTTAAAAAAAAAGGTCGAGTCAATTAATTAGTGTGGAGTCGGGTCAGGGTTCACAATCAGAAATCAGATGGTAAGGGCATTCAAGCAAAAGGCAGAGTCTATGGTGCACGGTAAGTAGGTCAGCGAAGGATGATTACCTGTGGGGTAAGGGAGTCCAAAACTAGGGTATCCAGAGTAACCAGCGCGACCCGCTGCGTAGGCGGCATACGCTGCCGTTGAAGGGAAGCCTGTGAACAAAAAAAGGGTTCGTCGAATTATTTTATGGTCCGAACCAAACCCTTTTATACCTGGTGTACATTTCAATGCACGCCTGAATAACATAGAATCTTATAAAGAAAATGATAAGCATATCGTTGTATAAGAGCAAATTGTGCCCAGATCAGCTATGATGGCCAAAGTTCGTTCCTGAAAAAAGAGTATATTTTCAGGTTTCAAAATCATAACACTGTTGGCACAAAGAGGGTAGAAAAGGCAGACATTTGTGTGTGTATGTAGGAGTGTTTCCCTCGCTATGAGGCATTTCTGTGGATCATCGATGGTCTGCATTATGTTATTTTTCATGGGGAAAATGAAAGTATACTCCGTGAGCTGAAAACAAAAGTACCTCAAGCTAGAGTCCCTATAAGGAGAGAGTTACGACAAGAGACAAGTCAACTTCTCAATGGTTTTAGGCTTTAGGAGTGTCGCCATTGAATGCGTTTTTGTTTAACCCCTTTCGGACCAGGCCCGACTATACTTGCTTTTCTCCTCTAGTCTATAGTTTCAGTCTTAATTTCGAATAAACGGGAATATCGATAAAAACACCTACAAGATAAAGTTTTGTCGGGCGGGGAGCCTTCAATTCGTCGTACAGGCAATTCCAACTCCCCTGAGTACGAACAGTTAACTATCTCCCCTTTATAAACGGAAGAGTGTGGGTGTTCTTTTGAACTAACCTGGTCCGTAGAGGGTTAAAAACAATGAAGGCATCACAGTGCTTTACGAATAAAAGTGATAAAACAGAAACTCATTACGTAGATGAACCTGTTAATTTTAATCATGATTCATGTTAAAAATGTCTGCAGACTGCAATGCCCAAAAGAACCTTTAAAAGCATAAAATGTGGAAATAAGGTAACGATCAGCAAAAGGCACAGCAATATTTCACCGTTGGAAACTCTACGGTAAACACAACAACTGCACTCAGAATGTAAACAGATAAGAAAAAACGCATTCATCTATAGTTTCACTTGCCTTGACTCTCTGCATACGTATAAGGAGTTTACCTCATGGTTTCACTATTGCGGAAATGAACGTGGGTAAATTAAACTGCATACAATCTTTCATGTTATGACGTCACCAAATAAACTCAACACTGATACAATATTTCGCCTGAAACAATATTGCATCTCTGGAACTAAGAAAGCTGGAAACCAGTATCAGCATTTCTTTTTTTATGGGGGGGGGGTCTATTGCTCAGGAAGTTCAAGAAGAGGGGGCAAACTGTTTTCAAAAGCGTCACATTTGCAATGTGTGTGGTAATTTAACTAAACCGCGGATTGCAGAAACCAAAAGAGTCCTCAAAACCAGATTCCACAGGAGGAACTAATAAGGTTGTTTTAAAAATTTCAACAAATTTCGGTCAAAATAAAAACGAAAAAGAGTTGTTTTGAAAATCTTCAAACAACTTTTTTTTTCTTTGAAATTAGGGTTTTTTTTTGTTTCTCCTATGAAATTCAGTTTTGCGGACTACTTTGGTTTCTCCAATTAGAGGCCCGCAACTCGCTTCAATTGTATGTTTCAGTGTATGGAGATACTTATCCATTCGTGCAAATGAGATAGACAAACAATAATCGATAAGTCACGAGAGCCCCCATCGGAACCCTGAATATTTCATAGACCCTTTGCACGCTTATCGACTACCAACAATCACAGCAGGGCCTCTCTGACTGAATGAAAATACAATATCGCAGCAAGTTCCAGAAACGAGCCAGTTCCGGTTAAGTAAAAACTTGGGGAAAAAAAGCTTGCCAAGGCGCGAATTCCCAAACATCACCCCCTTCCCCACTCACGATATAGTATACACCTTTCCACCATCCATCGGTTAATCACCATCGGTAAAACGTCAAAACTTTTACTTATGATTCCATTTTTAACCCTCGCCTTGTCAAACTTGTCAGATTTTCCCTCCTTTCCAATTTATTGTAGTTCTATCTCCCCCCCCCCGAAATCCACTCTCTCCCTCCACCTCCCCCAAACTGTACCGCGTGCCTTGCCCTTGCCTTGCATTGCCTTGCCTCGCCTCGCAAGCAGATTATTGAAAGATGATAATGGGTTTTGTCACGCGTGGTATAACTTCATTAAAGAGGGGGAAGAGGGGGAGGAGGGGAATGAGGGGGCGGGGGGCGGGGGGGGAGGGAGAAACTCACATCATATCAGTAATTTAACGATTCGATGGATTCAGCCGTGGTAACAGATAACGGGTAACTTAACCGTAACCTAGCCCAGGCAGCCCGTGCCCGCTGCTGCCTGCTTCCGCGCCGAGCCGAACCGCTCCGCTGCTATTTGTGAAACCTATCATAAAATTTTTACATTGTTCGAGCTTCTTTTTTGTACTTTTTCCCTCCCTCCCTCCCTCACTCCATCCCTCACTCCCTCCCTCCCTCACTCCCTCCCTCCCTCCCTCCCTCCCTCCCTCACTCCCTCCCTCCCCCTCCCTCCACCGGGTGCGGGCTTCCGCCCGTCCCGTCCCGTTCCATATGTTCCCGCCGACACAAAATAATACAATCGAAACGGGAACGGGAACTGAAACAGGAACAGTGGCAAGATGTGGAACATTTCCATGAACCGGGAATCACTTGACATTTGAACTGGATTATTGGATTTTTACGCCGTGGAGATAGGCATTTTGGCTCGCAAGGAATCACGCCTTACTCGCGTGCATACGCTGAACAAAAAGTGCTGAATTTAACTAATATTTAGTTAAAAGTAAGGACACCACTTAAAAACTGTTAAGTTGACTGTTTCCATTGGTTAAATTAACGCGGCACGGAGGTAATTTAACTATTTTAAACCGTCCAACCAACAGTTTTCAAGTGGTGTCCATACTTTTAACTAAAAAAAAAGTTAAATTCAGCACTTTTTTTTTCTCAGCGTATAAATTAAAGTGTAATGTATGCATTGAACGCATGCATGGGTAAGTCCACAGCAACAAAAATTTTTGCTAACAACGAATTTCACGACCGATTTTTTTTTTTTTTCCCTCGAATTTTTGCTGCAGCGTGAAAAAGGGTCGATCCATACGTGAAATTGCATGAAAATCTCACTGAAAGCATCTAAAAGTCTCAAAACTCACTCTTCAACCCATTAAAGTTGTTTTAGAGAAATCCAAGATGGTGGTCAGTCAAATGAGGCCCCATCGAAGGGTATTGCTTCTTTAATATGCGGCAAATGAATCACTTTTCCAGACATAGAAAGGTCGATTAGTTGTGACCCTCTCATTTGATCGCCATATTGGAATTTCGTGAAACGTATTTATTGAGTTTTGAGTCAATTGAGAAGTTCTGATGCTCATAAAGTTATTTTTAAGTGGTTTTACACCAAAACGGACCCTCTTTGTAGCTGTAGCAAAAGCTTGCAATAGACCCATTGGTACCTGAAATTGAATCATTCAAACGTTTAAAGTTACCTAACGAATGAGCGTTTCTTTTTGGAAGCTCGACAAAACCAAACCGTGAATTTCATGATACATTTGAAAGCACATACAAGGAACGCATTCAACGGAGCAGAAGTATTCATTCATTTGGTAGATTCGGACGTTTTTATGATGAATTTCTATGACATTTTTCAGAGTCAGCAAAAAGTGCTGTGAACGTGGAACTGACCATGACTTTTCGAAAAAAAAAAAAAAAAAAATTGTCTCAATGAAAAAAAATTGGCTGAAGGTTTTGAATTTTCCAATAAAATGATACTGTTCTGAAAATTTGGTTTCACGAAAGAGAAGTTCGGAGATAAATAGGCGCTCAGCAAACGCTTCGCTTCCTGTGATATGAAAGGAGAAGCACGTCAAATGGGTTCATTTTTCTTTGAGGACTCAAAAATTTAACTGCCAACAGTAACTTATTGTTGAGAGGTGAACATGCAATAATCGATATATCTACCAAAGATTTCACTTTTGAGCCGTAAATTGATTGAAACATCTCACTTTTGAATAATTAATCAGAAACCGTTATTCTGAAGAAACAAAAAAATGAAGAATAAAACTAACGAGGAAAGAGGAAAAACCCAGTTCTTCGCAGCCCCGCTTCTCACCCCCGGGTGGGGGGGGGGAGGTTACCCATAAATTGACGGCTACTGAAAACATTAAAAAGTAAAAAAAAAAATGTTTAATAATAAAAAATTATGACTCACCATCTGTCAGCGCGGCACCCAGTGACCACATGAAATCTGGAAATAAACAAAACAAAGTAGATTTTAGACAGAGCTCGTGATGGGACATATTCATAACATAATGGTAGGAGCAGAAAATTGGCAAAAATGGTATTTGTAAATATCGAAGTTAAGTTGATAAAAAACGAGGAAAAAATAAGTAAATAAAATACCGAGATTAAAGTTAGGTAAAATTATTGAGAAATTTTGTCTTTCATATAATCATTCTAATATTTGTCAGACTTTGCACGCTGATTTTCTGACCAACACGATACGTGAATCGCGATTTTAATGCCCCTTTTGATTCCTAAAAGCCGAAATCGTCTTAAATTAATTAAAGCAGGAAGGGAGAACGATTCAAAACAGAATATAACTAAAATTAAGACAGTATCGGCTCTTCAATTGCGATTTATCGATATAACTCCCATAAGAACCTATGAATATCAATCGATCTTTCGATGGTTCGATTGAACCTTAAAAGTATCGATATTTATGCATTGATTCAAATGTGAGATAAACAATAATAAATTATGCACTAGCCACTACTGACGTAAGGTTACAAAAAATCGATTGGCCTCAATTCAATTTTATAACATTCCAACTTAATCTTAACCACTTATTGACAAAATAAATTAACCTATGCATGTATTTGATGAACAAGCAGTGTTGCTTCCTAGACAATATCTAACAAGTGACACAAAACATGTAATTTAAAATAGTTCTTTTAAAGCGTTGAAAATGTCGGAAACGGTAAAATTAATTACAGAAGTTCGCGTATAGTTCAGAGCATTCTGCATAGACACATATTCTACAGAATGCATTACAAGTTCTTATCATTTTCAAGTTGATAAATTCACATACAGTCAGCGGATTAAATCATATCAGTCGGCTCCTTAGATTTTTGCTCAAGTAGGTTAACCGCGATCAGAGCTGCCGTTTTGCGTACAAATAAATACATTTTTCAATTCACCGATGATTCCACCGGTTGAGAAAACATTACACAGTTCAATTCAGTGTATGACTAAAATGCACGAAATTACTCTGATCTGTAATGTCTTCTTACTCGGTGCACTCACCGTTAAATGATTAAAATACCCGCAAGTTTTTTTTACAGTCATCGACGACTCCACTGGTTGAGAAAATATTATACAGATCAGAATATTTTTGTGCAGTACAGTAATACACTGCACTGAACTCTGTAATCTTTTCTCAACCGGCGATTAAATTCATTATGAACACATGTATTGCGGGAGGCCTACCAGTACCAAAATCTAAGGAGTCGACTGACCCATACTTAATTCTTTGACAATCCCTCAGGTGGATTAGCTACAGGTCTGCTCGTTAGGTTGTAGTTCGCAGAATGTCTCATATAAATCAATAGACGACACAAAACTAACAAGCACACCTGATGTGCAGCCGAGGTCAAACAGAATGTCAGACGACTCCTTAGATTTTGGCATAAGTAGGTCACCTGCAATGCTTACATTCATTGAGATAAGTGTGTGTACTGTGGGTAGCCAACCTCTAGGAGTCGCCAGACAGTTTTTTTGTCCCCGACTGTACTCACATGCATCCACATAAAAATAAATGTATTATTCCCGTGACATAATATTTAGTCTGTAGAGCACCAAACATTTTTTTTTGTGACTGTGTCAAAACTGAGGATAAGTTTATACATATACTGTGTCAAAACGGACAGTACCGGGGGGGGGGGGGGGGGGGGTATAAACTTATGTGTTTTGACCAAATAATTTGTACTGTAAAAATATATACTTTCCGTGCACAGTTTCTTACACCAATGAGAAATGAAGGTGGCAACTCGTTAAATGTTGACAAGAATGTTATGATATAAGAATTGACGATGATTGATTCATCTATGTGAATAATTGATACTTCGCAGAACGACAGAAGGAAACCAAATAAGAGTCTCTGACATTCCTAGACGTTGACAAACCAGATCAATTCTTCTAATTTGAAAGAGATATTACACAATTTCCCAAGTGAACTTTTCAAACTGTTTGAGCCCAAATTGCAAGAAAAAGGCGGGTTCGGCTCAAAGTTCTGAGAACTCAGTTAAAGTAGTATTTCACAAGAAACACTGAGGGATCTGGTAGAGATTCTAAATTTAAGCATGAGTAGGAGGAGTATCAATACTTCATTTTGAACTTTTTCCTTAAAATATTAGCAACGGTCTCCAAAGAATCGTAATTTGAAGGAATTTTAAGAATACTACATTTAATACAATATCATTCATCTGAGGTACGAAATATTATTATAAAATATAACCTATATTTCTTACAAACTGGGATACAGACGAAACAAAAAAATCTCACTAAGAATGGAAGAAATGAAATATGAAAAATGCATTTGAATAACTTGAATCAAGGGACGTACCTAATTACCGTCTATTTACCTAATTTCAGACAAAAAAGGAAAATTTTCAAAGAACACATAAAAAAGAGGACCAAGAAAAAACTTTTAACTTCATTAAAGTTTCTTTGCAAGAAAAAAGCTCGAAAGGCGGGTATCGTAAAATAGTCACCCAACTGGCAAAATATCGTAAGCGGTACAGATCATTATTTCACAAGCAGCCATAAAACGAAACAAATTGCTCCTATATGAAAACGCTCATTTCTGACATGTGTAGCCAGAACCGAATCTTTACAGATACGAGAAAAATTAAAAAGGAGCAAAAAAGAAAATAGAAATATATCATTTTGCCTTGAAAATATCACATTCCAAATGCATGCGTTTTTGTTAAACCGCATGAAAATATAAAATTAAAAAACTTGCAGATTTTCTCGTTTTACTCCAAAATAGATTTTGGACGCTATGACCTTTTCCAAAAAGCCCACTCAATTAACAAATGCATCAATTCAGTTTCTAAGTAAATATGAAAATTTACTATCTCTAAAATTTTCTTCACAATGATTTGTAGAGGAGCGCTTGTAAATTATAAAACTAATCCATACTCAAAATCACTAAAATTGCACTTGAGATATTTCGCCAGTCATGTGAGGATTGAAGGGTCACCAAATTGAGGAAGTACAGTATTGTCTCTCATAAACACCATGAAAAAATAGAATAAAATATTGTTTATCCGCAATATTTCTCTACAAGTATGTACAATCATTGATACTCTTTTTTACATGATCATACATTCTTTCTATCAAGATGTTATTCTTAAAATAATAATTTGAAAAAGTGGTCTGATGCAAAGTTCTTCAATTTGATGATTATAAAATGTACTTTTTTGAAACGGGGAAAAAGAAGACGAAAAAATTAAAGAAACAGAAAAAATTAAAAACAAGAGGAAGTAAAAGTTGGTCTTTCTCCACTCATCGCTAAGATAAAAACAACTTTCAATATTTTGGGTGAAAACACTTCTAACTAGATACATATATAATCTCATGTTACTCTCTTTGCGTAAGTACTTATGATTATAAATGAGCGGTCATTACACATCAGAAAGAAAATAAATACTGAGCAAAACTCGCACATCTTTCGCAAAAATGTGTAGTAATGGGGCTCTTGCAACCTTTTGCTAAGAGCTAATGAATAGTCCAATCTCACGTAATAGCTATAGCGAAATTCACGAAAATCACACTAAAAAAGTTTAAAATTCAGTAATAAACTAACATGACTGCTATAACGGCAGGTTCGTAATAGCGGTTCAAAGCAGGTATCATGGGAGATTCCTATCTATTACGTCGCTTTCTCTACATAAACACAGAGATAAGTCTCAATTGAGGTAGGAATCTCCCATGATACCTGCGTCACTCCGCCATTAAGCCCGATTTTGAGATTGAATTTCGTGATTTTTTTGTGTACTCATCGTCATTTTTACAGCTTTTTATCCAAGAATCAACACCTAAATCCCCTGTGGCAAAACTTTGCAAGAGCCTCATTAAAAATGGGAATTTTTTTTTTGAACAGTGATTCTCAGCCCTCTTTAACCGGCACTCTCTGTTGAAGACTTAAACTCCTCTCAATTCTTATATATTTGAGGAGTTATTGAAAACAAAAGGAAATCTTTATTTCTTGATTCTTTTTCATCGACAATTTCGTATGTTTTGAGCTGTAGAACTTGAAATATTCAGTTCTAAGTTGGCTAAGTTGTGGTTCTTGCCATTATCAAGATAACACCTCAAAAGTACCAATGAGTAAATAATTTACAATACACTCTCTCGCCACTGGAACCACTGCAACGAATGATCCTTACGGTTCACAGGGGGCAATTTATAATAACCGAGAATTGTGTTTTGCAGGACTATTTTTCATATTATTCAATTAAATTTTCTATCCACAGATACTGGCCAACAGTGATTAAACAGTACAAAAGGGTCTGATTTTCCGAAGAATTGTACATTGTGAGCAAATGGAGATTTTCAGCTGAATAGCACACCTGTTGTTCAATGGGCTCTCGGGCTCTCCTTCCCAAAGTATCCTCAATTTTGGATGATTTTGACTTGACCCATATTGACCGTCAAATCAGCCGTTTCTGCCCTATGTGTGCTGTATCACAAATCCGTTTCAATGTTATACAGCCCATCCATAAAGTGGGTCCTAAATTATTTTCAACACATATCTCTCAAGGAAAGGGTTAGAGTATTGCCAATATTAGCCCCAAGACACGTATCCATAGGGTTATCAAGACTTTCTAATTTTTTTTTCAATTTTTTTTTTTTTTATGTCAGAAGAAATACAGAAAATAAATGATAGTCTACTTTATGGACACCATTTATTTTCAATGATCTCAACAACACGCCAAGAAGCAAATCCAAAACTAAAATTTCAGTTGGCTTTTTGCAAACAAATCTATAATCACATTACCAAGCTATAATTTACACCGAGAAAAGATTACCAGAGGCACAACGATGGGTCATCAAAGAAAACGTCTGGTGCTGTAACCAAAATTCTGACAGTTGTACTATGGCTTTCCAAAGCAAGTATCCTCATTGAAATTTTCATTCTTTCATTTTTTGACCAGCTAGCTTTAAAGAATTCTGCACTTTTCAGGCATTTCACAGCCTATGGCATTGCCACTTAAAAGTATACCTTAAAAAAATCTAAAACGCTTTTGGAAAGTAATGGACACAATTATGAAAGACGGTTTCAATGAGAGGACTTTTTTTTTGAGGACCATAGTACTTACAAGCAGTGGCATAGGTCCTGCGTCGATGGTTTGACGTAACCCGCATTACACGTCGCCAGAACCTATCTATATTTTGAGAGAATAAAAAAAAAGACAGGGAAGCGCATTTTACTTTTATTACGTGTAAAGCGGGTTGCATCGGACCGTCAACTCAGAACTAATTACACTGTTTGCACCTTATTATTAGTTCTTGAAACTTCGGAGGAAATTCTGATACTATCACTACATTCTAGAAGGAAACCCAACATTTTCCAGTAAAAGCGCTGAAATTCCTTAGTTGACTTATTGCTGTGCCTCCGGGATTATTATTAGAATTTAAGATTCCTTTTTCTTTGCAAGAGCCACCTGCCATACTCCAAAGGTTTTCAATTTTATGGAACTCTCTTTAGACTGACTTTTCTTGATTAGAGGAAGGCGAGGATTTACTTGATCAATAGTATATATTCGTGGGAGACAATTGACATTTGAATACGTCACACAATCAGATTCATTTTATACTCTGGGAAACCAGATCAAAATAATATCAAAAATCAAAACGGGACATACACTGTGACCTGGGTCTTTAAACTGTTTAGATACATTTTTTGCGGCGGAAATATTTTGCGAGACGTATTTTATAGATTAATGTACAGTCGGGTACAAGAAAAATGTCAGATGAATCCTTCAACGTTGCACTGAGAAAATAGATTACCAGAAGCATGCCTATAAGTGAACCTATGTAAGGGATAGCACAATTACCAGAATTCTAGTGTTTGTACCATAGTTCTTGAAAATGTTCAGGGAATTTTAGTTCTATGGCCATGTTCTGGTAATAACTCTAGAATTTTCTGGTCAAAGCACTAAACTTTCTTTCGTTCACCTATCTTTGTGCTTCTGGTAACATAATTAGAATCTGAGGGCCGATCATTTACTTCATCGTTAAACCGATCGATAAGACTGTCTATGAGTGATGCTATTGGTCGAGAATTGTAAAACTTGGCTGTTGCTATGGTAACCATCGTTAAGAGTCTCGTTTTATAAAGGCTATTCATGAGTAACCTTTCAAAAACGGACACTATAACGATGGTTACCATAGCAACAGCGAAGTTTTACAATATTCGACCAATAGAATCACTCATTGACAGTCTTATCGATCGGTTTAACGATGAAGTAAATGATCGGCCCTCTGGTAGGTATTTTGAATTTTGCGATTTTTTCAGTGTGGCGTTGCGACCACCTGCGATATGAAAAATTTAGCTAAGTATTGCGGGTAGCCTACCTCAAGAAGTCATCTTGACATTCTTTTCGCAGCCGACTGTATGAGAGTGCGTGCTTCCAATCAGAAATAAGCAGAATGGGTCTGTTGTAAACTTTTGCTACAACGATTAAGAGTGAGTAATCTAATGTAAAATCGCCTGAAAAGTCCATTGGTGGCATCAGAAAGTCATAAAATGCAATAATAAACTCACAAGCGGCGTTTAATGAAATCCAAGATGGCGGAGAAATATCGAGCAATGTGTATGCGTGCACCACGAACATCTAAGAATAGCCAACCTCACAATATCGATCACAACCAATCACAACGTAAATAAATACATAACCTCTACCTCCAGTGAGGTTGTCAAAGTTGGCCATCCTTGGATGTTCACGGTGCATGCATATAGATTCCTCGATATTTCTCCGCCATCTTGGATTTCATTAAACGCCTCTTGTGAGTTTATTATTGCATTTTATGACTTTCTGATGCCACCAATGGACTTTTCAGACGATTTTACATTAGATTATACACTCTTAATCGTTGTAGCAAAAGTTTGCAACAGACCCATTCCAGAATGCCGAATTTGTTCTGGTGACTCACAAAGATTCTTAGAAGAATGAAAATTTAAAATACAAACAAAATCTTTAGAGAAAGAGAGAGATACCACGAACATATTTCAAGCTGAGCTACAATGGGGGCGTTCAGATAAATCATGAATACAACCCAATAGCTTGGTAATACGAGCAAGATTTTTAAAAATATGGAACACGACTCTAATTTCACAGGAGAAAATTCCGGCAAAAACATGTGCTTTTTTTAAAGATACAAAAAACTTATAACCTGACAGTTAAATGTCGTAAATGTTAGCGAGAAAATATCTACCTACATTTATATACTAATTTCCTAGATGAAACTGTTTAATTAATGAAACACCCAAACTCTTTGTGAGAAGTAAAACTATCTAAAATAGTAATCGTTAATATCGACACTCTATTCCACAAATGCAACTTTCATACACTTAGAATTTTACTCACTAAAAAAAAATAGGCTTGTATACTTGTATGGTTAGAATGTTAAATTTTAAAGTATGTTCCAAATCTAATTCTTTATTTCTGTCGATATAGTTCTAAATAAAGTTACTCGTAAACGATGAAAAATCTGACAACTGCTAGCTTGCAGTAGTGGCTCGTGCAATCTGGCAACAGTGCTATTTTGCCATTTAAATCTGTGCTAAAAGATCGATTCTAGGTGAGGCACAGTACCTCACCAAAGAATCGATTATTTTACATAGGTTTATATGGAGGGAGTCCATTGTTGCCACATTGCACGAGCCGCCACTGCTAGCTTGTCTATCTCTAAACTAGTTTACGATCAAAGAAGCTATCTTGATTACTTTTTCGAGGAAAAACACGTCATGTAATGGAGAAGATCAGGAATAAGTACTACGGAAATTTACTCTAAATATTTATATTCCTAGCAGCAAGCTGTAGTAAGATTGGTATACACAAAGTAAATTAAAATTTGGTGAAAAACTCAATTACTTTTTAGATTGTGCAAAGTTTCGCGCTAAGCATTTTTACCTCAAGAATCAAATCGGATACTTATACACAGCCTAGTTACTTGCTTTGCTGGAAGGAATCTTCTTTTCGATGATCATAATAAATGCTAATAAAGAACGATGGTTGCTAATGAAATATCTAGATTTGCCAGAATATGTTTTACTTTCACGGAATAATGTTTGCAAAGAGCTATTTTTCTGAGAGCTAAACTGCGCACAATGCGAGTTATAAAATATGCAACACTGCATTTAAAACAGTACCCTTATCCACAAAATGAGTTACACGGCTTACAAAAAATATGGTTTTACAAACTACAGCTAAAAGTCTAAGATATTTAGAGAAATCATTAATAATAAAATTACTAAATATTTATTAAAGGAAGATACTAACTTATTGGATTGCTCAATAAACTGAGAGTTATACTTAAGAGAAAACTTGTTCAATGTTTGGTTAGTTGGATTGTTATAAAACTGAGAGGTACTTTTTAGGCAACAAATTAAAATGAAAACAAAGTAGGAGACAAAGGGTTAAGGGATAGGGAAACTGCTTTCAAAAGAGAAGAAATTAAAACAACAATGAAACGGAAGGATTCAACACTCCGGATTTTTTTTTTTTTTTTTTTTTTTTTTTTTTTAAGACAACTTTAATATAAAAACGAGATAAAGAAAATTTGGAGTTTTTAGAATCGAAAGAAACAGAGTCAAAAGGAAGAAATGGAAACAGTAGAGAAAGATTGAGCGCGGGTAAAAATGACGTAAAAATGTTTTTAATTGCGAATGAAAATTGAAACTTTGATTTTTCATCCGTCTCTGATGGAATAAAAGTCTATACCTAGTATAGATTCACCAATTTTTAACTTAAAACAAATATATAATGTTCAAAGACGTTAGAATCAAATGACTGTAGCCACAACTATTTTTTTCTGTAACGCAGGCATTGCTGCGGATCAGAAAGACTGAATGCTTGAATTTAAATTTCGCGCGAAGTGATTCATAACTAAGTTAACTTTCATAGTATAAATATTCCTTTTAAGAGAGAGTAATCTAGAACTATTATGATCAGAAATGTTAAAAAAAAAATATGTTTTCTTTTTTACTCTCGCCTTGAATAAACTGAGAAAATAAAGGATGGACGAAATAACAAAACAATGGGTCCATCAGTACAATGATCTAGGAAGAATACTAGAAAGTAGTTAGTACAGCAGAAAATAAACGGAAAACATCTACTCTAATCTACCGCTACGATGATGTTAGTCAATAAATCAAAATACTTCTTTCAAAAATAAAGGTAAATCTTTGTTTAGGAAAATAAAAGGTTTATTTACGCATACATGTAGTTAGGTAACACAATATTTGAGATACTAAAATTTGGACAGAATCACAAGTGAAACTGTTTAAAAAAAAAGTTCTTAAAATACAATCAAGGAAAGGAGGTTTTCATAAGCTAAGCTAATAGAATTTGGGGGTCGTTTTAAGCAAATCTCTGTCGCCAAGCAATTTTTGAAGATTCCGAATCAGCACAAATTCAGCTGAAAAATAAGCCCATTCAAAATAAGTATCAAACGCTATAGAGGCTTGAACTAATCAGGTTGTCGAGAGAAATTATACGCTTTGCTGACTCAAATGGTACTATTGTATTATTTTATTACAGACAACTCAAGGGATTCAGATGTAAAAACCTCCAAAAATGACGATGATACCACTACAGACTTACAAAAGCCACTCCTTATTTCATCAAATGCTTTCAAAAGTGTTGGGCACTAATAATGGAAGATTCGCATTTAAAAATACAGTCACTCCATCAAGAAGTGCCCAGTAACAAACGTCTTTCCTTTAGCACCAGTGTCACTAGGTATCACGCATACCAAGCATTTTTGAAGACTCACGATTCATAATCGCAAAAAGGTCGCATTAATGGCCTAATGGGGCTCTTTGCAAACGTTTGCTACAAGGGACTGAAGAGTTGATTCTTGCATATTAACCTGTAAAATCACGAAATTCACTCTCAGAATCGGGCTGAACGGCGGAGCGAGAGACTGACTTAGTTAACGTGGGAGATTCCTATCTAAGTTGAGACGTATCTCTGTGTATCAGTAAAGAAAGTTACAGATTAGACAGGAATTTCCCATGATACCTACGTTAAACCGCCATTGACATCTTGCCGATATAGCAGTTTCATGAGTTTACAATTGAAGTTTAGACCTTTTTAGTATGATTTTCGCTGGTCCTTACATCGGATTCGACCATTTATTTGCTTGTAGCAAAAGTTTGCAAGAGCCCAATTTTTTTATTTAATATAGCCTAAATTTCCATTCAAAAATGAGCTTATGGGTAATTTACATTGAATCAGAGTTTGTTTGAAACCAGAGATCCTCGGACGGCAATTGGTAAGGTACCACGTCGATTTACAGAAACAGTCTATAACGCGGTATGGTTACACGGAAAAAAAATAACTGGTAGAATTTATCATATGCATAGTTGATTTTGGAGTCAGCTATCAAGTATGGGTAATTTCACTAAATTATGGTAAAATGTACCAACTATTGAACTTAATTTACCATAATGTACGTTGCATTTGCCATCTACTTGATGGCTGGCTCCAAAATCAGCACAGATGGTGGATTCTACCAGTCTTTTTATTCTGTGTAGTGCTACATAAGGTGCGTGACCCCAGCCCCTGCTACATACTCCGGTATAGAGTACAGGGCTGCCGTTTTGCGTATAATCAATGCTATTTTTCTATTCACCGATGATTCCACCGGTTGAGGAAAGATTACACAGCTCAGTTCAGTATATGACTGTAATGCACGAAAATACTCTGATCTGTAATATTTCCTTAATCGGTGGAAACTCCGTTGATTAATTAAAATATCCGCAAGTTTTTTAAAGTCATCGACGACTCCACCGGTTGAGAAAAGATTACAGATGCGAGTATTTTAGTTTATTACAGTCATGCTCTGAACTGAACTGTGTAATCTTTTCTCAACCGGTTGAATCATCGGTGAATTGAAAAATAGCATTGATTATACGCAAAACGGCAGCCCTGATAGAGTAGAGCAGAGCAAAGAGAAGCGAGCACTCGAGCAGGCAGCCAGCCAGCCAGTCAGAACTAGTAGCGCCACGCCACGCCAGCCATACCGGGCGCACCGCACCGCACGCGCACCCCGACCCACCACCGCGCCGCGCCCGCCCGCCGTCCGTGCCGCATCAAAAATCTTAGCGAGCTGTGATGGTGACGCACTCAATTTGTCACTCCAGACCGATCCATTAAGGTGTGACAGGCTGAGGAGTGAGCAACTGGAGGAGCCCCCGACGCGACGCGACGCGACCCCGAGTCCAGATGCTCTGCTCCGTCGCCCCCCGGATTGGAAACGACGCAAGAAGTAAGGCGAGAATCGCCACTCAGTGGGTCTAAACCAGAGATTACTAAGCTATAGAGATATGGCAAGTCCTATCCCCGCCATGTTAGAAAACCGTTAATCGACATTTCGTAAAAAAACGCCTTCAAATTGGCCGTGATACAATACGGCGTACCACCTGGTGGACCATTTTTCGTAAACATTGCTATTACTGCTGTTGGTGGAAATAAATTCAAGGCACACACTTTTCTGAATTTTTTTAAATTACAAACACGTTGTCAAAATGGAAAATAAATGTCAAGGGAAACATTTAACCACTAAAAGATCCACTAAAACTTTAATCAAAAGTCATTTACTGGCATCCGAACGCACTTCGGTTATACTTTCAGAACTGTTTACAAAAATGGTCCACCAGATCGTACGCCAGTTTGCCTACTTCGTAGGAGTCGATCAACAGCTTTGAGCAGTTCTGCCATATCTCTTTAGCTTAGTAATCACAGTTCTAAACCAAAGACATTGTAGAGGAAGACTGGCCCCCGGCAGCGAGATTTGAAGCCGCTTACTTTCATCGGCTGGGCTTCCCCGCTCGTGGGTATGGACCAAATCAACATCGCGGCTTATGGACCCGAGAGACATTAATCTGCGTTTTAAAAGAATGCATATTACTTTCAGTTTCCAAAAGTACGCAGATATGATATGCAGCTTGTGTCAAAGTTGAAATGGGGCTCTTGCAAACTTTTGCTAAAGGCAAATAAACAGTCCAATCTTATGTAAAGATCAGCAAAAATCACGAAAATCACACAAAGAAAGTTTAAAATTCAGTAATAAACTAACAAGACTGCTATAACGGCAAGATGGTAATGGCGGTTCGACGCAGGTATCATGGGAGATTCCTGTCTATTACGTCACTTTCTCTACGGAAACACAGCGATATGTCTCAATTTAGATAGGAATCTCCCATGATACCTTCGTCTCTCCGCCATTAAGCCCAATACTGATAGTGAATTTCGTGATTTTTTAGTGTACTCATCGTCATTTTTACAGGTTATGCAAGAATCAACTCTTCAATTCCCTATGGCAAAAGTTTGCAAGAGCCCCATTGACGAACTTGAACGAAAGCTTCGGTCACTCTATTCGCTAGATATTTACGATCGATAGCACGGCAAAGAGGAAGAGGTTACGGGTGCTAAAGTAAAAAATGTCCGACCGATCGTTAACTTCGATTTTTAAAGAACTATGATGCCTTAAATTGATCCAAATTTTTGGTTAAAATGTATCTTATACTATACTGTAAAACACAAGTGAGACTCGACAGTGTTATTCGCAAAAATAATTAACTAAAATAGGTTCGAAGAGCGAGGCTGGCTCCATAAGAGGTAATATTTAATTGGTTCATATCCCCGAGCGGGGAAGTGCCCTGCCCATCAGCCCGTGCCATGACCGGCTTCACTTTTCCCCTGCGCATACAGATAGCAGAGGTCAGTCTCCTTCTATAATGTCTTTGGTATACACCAACGAGCAATACATTCATCTAGAGTGACAGTTTATTGGGTAACCTGCGTAACCACCATGGAGGATTTTTAGGTTAGGTTTAAGCTAATAATTTTGTCCATTTATTCCAACGGGGTTTAGAAATAGATAGGCTGATACATATGTTTAAGTCCTATCTCAATTGTGACAGCATTGGCGATTACTGAATTTCGTAATGTTTCACTATGTTTTTATGATTTCTGCTAGTTTTACATCAGATTTAACTATTCATGTTCTAAATCTACAGTAATAGTTTGCAAGAACCCGATTTTAATAATTATAATACTATCTTTAGTGCCAATTAAGGCAACCTTAATTTTAGTTCATGCTGTCCAAAATATTCCGTTTTGGTAACACTGTGCGTCTTTAGCAGTGAGCGAGCAGTGCGCGTGAGAGCCACAGATCGAGGATTGCATGGTTGTAAAGTTTCTGAATTTGTCCAAAGACACAATGTATATAATTCGTAAGAGCTCCCAAGCTTCAAATTTCAAATATTAACACAATTTGGAGTCGCAATTATTGTTAGTAAAGAAGTGAAATTGTGAGGTAGATCACAGGATCGAATATACTCGAACGTGGTGTGGAAAGAGATACAGTATTATATCGGCAACTTTTTTTTTTTTTTTATGAATTTAATTTCCCCCTCGAAAAAAAAAAACAAAAACAAAAACAAAAAAAAAAGCGAAAAAAAGAAGAGGAAAATAGGAAAAAGAGATCTGAACAGCTAGGGAATGGCTTGACAATTTGGTCGAAAAAAAAAATCCACAAGTAAGAAAGTTGGCAACGCCGGTGGGCAAAACAAGTCCGGAGCCGTAAAAACAAACGCAGAGAGAGAGCGCTGCCACAATGCCACGTTAGCCCGCCGGGCCGGGCGGGTTGCGTTGCGCCGCGCTGCAGGGACTGTTGTAAACGCCCCATCCTCCCCCTCCACCCTTCCAACCCCTCCAAACGCTCTACTCCCGCAGACTCCACGCGGCCCGGGTTCTCCCTTAAACGAATTAGCCTGGGTAACTTGCATGCTCATAAGCTGAACTTTAAACGATACTTGATTATACTCCCCTTTTTTAGTGTCACATTAGCAAACAATTATACTCTTTAATTAGGCAACTGGCTGCATCAAAATTCCCTCGCGTCAAGTTTGAAAGTCTCATTATTGACCTCGTTCTCTCATCCCGCAAGGCTCCCTGTGTTTAACTGCAAAATACGCAGTTTTATTCGTGGAAAACTTACCCCCGCAAAACAACAAGTAACAGAAGTGTGCGGTTGAATATCAGATGAGAATGAAGTTATGAGCGCTGTTGAGTTTAAGAAGAAGAGAAGCCTAATCTTTGAGCCCCCTCTCCAGTTTCCCGTTTTCCCGTTTTCCGTTACCGAACCCTTTTCCCCTTTTTTCCTCCCTTCTCGCACGCACGAGGAAGCGACACACTTTACCTCTTTTAACTTAGTTTCGCTCTCTGACGATTAAGCTCCTGTAAATTGTAATACACCGTTTACTCTTAATATTATTTAACTTGTGTCTATTGATTCACGGTCGTTGAGATCCACAGGTGTAACCGATTAAATTTGTTCCGTTCCTTTACGGCGCGCCTCCAGGAATTTCCGCTTCAAGTTAATTCGTGTCAAAGAACAAAATTGGCGGGAATAAGTTGTTGGTAGGTAGTTGAAGCGATCAGCGTCATTAGTAGATGCGGAGCAAAATGTAGAGGCGTATCCGTAGGGATTCGTCTCTATCTCTTTCTCTCTTTGACTATGCGAATGCCCTCTTGTTAGAGAGAGAAAGCGATATGGGTTGAAGTCACGTGTCAATCCCTCCTTTCATCTATTTCTGACAACTGAAGAGCTCGGTGGAAGAACGCGATAAATGTTACAAAACTTCATTTTTGTTTTTAAGCTGAAGGAGAGAGGCAAATGACGTTTTTGATGTTATTCTTCCTCGTATAGTCGTATACGAATCAATGTATTTCAGTCCACCAACATTGATTGTATTGAGTCACTGGCGCAACCAGGATCTCTTCCATCTCTCTCATTTCCCATTTGAATGTATAAGTAGGAAAAGGACAGAAAGAGGGGGTCTTATCCCGTTGTCCATCCTTGTCTAACATACGTTTTTAAATGGAAAAAAGAGAGAGATGAAGAAACTCTCGGTGCGCTACTGTATTAAGTTTCTGTACATCGCGAATCAATATCTTATACTTTTGTATCCAATCAGATGATCATGAAAACTTTCGATTTTGATTTTTGTCACATTCATCCTTTTTCACCTGGACTCTACAACCCTAAAAGCGGATTATAGATAGAAAAAGAAAGACAAACTCCTGTATACGGCTCTGTGGTGCGAGAGAGAGATGAAGAGATAGGGCAAGGGAGAGAGAGAGAGATGAAGAGACAGGGCAAGGGAGAGAGAGAGAGACAGAGAGAGGAGAGAGAGTGAGGGAGAGAGATGGAGAGAGAGTGAGGGAGAGAGAGGGAGAGAGAGAGTGAGGGAGAGAGAGTGAGGGAGAGAGAGAGAGAGGGAGAGAGAGATGAAGAGAGAAAGAGAGAGAGAGAGAGAAGGAGAGAGAGAGGGAGGGGGAGAGGGAGAGAGAGAGAGGGGGGGAGAGAGAGAGAGGGGGAGAGAGAGAGCGATCTTGGATAATGTCAATCATTTCAATGTTCTTTGAAAAAATGGGTAGTCGTGATATTATGCTCAATCTGTTAAGTTCAAAGCGTTTTAATTGAAAGAACAGGTCTTTAAAAATAAATAAATCAAAGTCATTGTGCATTCTTCAGAGGCAGGGAGAGAGAAAAAGAAGAAAGTGGTGAAAGGGCTCGAGTGGTAGTTGAAGGGTTCAGAGAAGACTGAGATGAAGGGAGAGGGCGGAGGAGCAGCAAGAAGAGGAGGGTGGGGGGGTTGGTACTCTCCGAGTTGAACTTCCCTGAATCGTTGTAAATTTCTTGAAAGGTTTTGACAAATGTCCGTTTGTACGAAATTCCGAGTATCAGACGTTGATTAATCTATCCGGATTAGATTTAATAATGATGTTCATAATACCACCCTTCTGATATCCCCCCCCCAGTTTTTTCATTTTTTCCCCCCTTTTTTTTTCAAGCCATTTCATCTGCTCCTTGCCAACCTTATATCTTTTATTTTACTTTTTTTCTCCGAACTCGACATTTTACCTCGAATTTTACTCAGCGTTCTTATTCCTCGAAACCTCAGATTGCAATTCCACTCAACTGATATTTAACTAATGGAAATTTGTACCACAAGTAGAGTTAATGCAGAGTATTTCTGAATGCGCCCCCCCCCCCAACCTCACATCAAATTGGAACTCTGGTCTATTCTTCTTGGTGATTAAAAATTAAAATATCGTACCAAGGACATCTAGAAATATAAGGTGCATTTCAGCGAAATTATTGTTTTGTTTCGCGTTAAATCGATCGTTAAGGCTGTCTATTGAGTGACGCTATTGGTTGAGCACTGTGAGACTTGGACGTCGCACTGTGGTCTCAGATCAAAAAAATTAGGCAAAAAATCAGTGAAAAAAATTCATCAAAAATCATCGTTTTTGACCTTTTGATCTTAACCTTAAACTTTCCAGTTATACATATCTAGGTTTAAATTACTTATTTGAAGTGTTCTCTGTGATTTAAATCGGTCTTGAAAGTTCATAAATGATGAATTGATGAGAACTTTAATTTTGACTTTTGGCCACTTTTTGACGATCTTAGATCATAGTGCGTCGCTATGGTAATCATAGTAAAGTTTCCCGTTAGCTTTAATTTTATGAATGCTACTCATGGACCACCAAAATTGCTGCACAGTAAATATAGGAACCACCTAAGTGTAAAATTTACCCTTTCATTTTATTTTGCGTACCTCGCTCGATTTTTCGTCCACCACTATAGATATTTTACTTGATTATGGACCTGAAATTAATCTACCGAGGATTAATCTTGGCATATAAAATGAAGAATTCTAGGTTATATGTCTACCGAATTTTTGACCGTTTTTCGAACCCTTAAGGTGATTCCATGGCACGTGACCAAGGCGATCGATTAGTCGATCGATTAATGGTCATTTCCCGGACTCTGTGGAGTTTTTTTTGTTGTTGTAAAACCAGGATTGTCAGCACCTGGAGGTAGATCTAACAAAGATATCTGCTAAGTTTGGATGCTCGAATCCGGAAAATAAGGACGTAACAATGCGAACTCGCACAATCGCTGTTCAATTTATCGTATCGCGCTACGGATTCAAAATTCGCATAGTTACGTCCTTATTTTCCGGATTCGAGCATCCAAACTTAACAGAAATCTTTGTTAGATCAACCTCCAGGTGCTGACAATCCTGGTTTTACAAATAAACTCCACAAAGTCCGGCGGGCCGATTATTTACTTTATCGTTAAACCGATCGTTAAAACAGTCTACGAGTGATGCTATTGGTCGAAAATTGTGAAACTTGGCTCTTGCTATGGTAACCATCGTTAAGAGTCTCGTTTTACAAAGGCTATTCTTGGGTAACCTTTAAAAAACGGACACTATAACGATGATTACCATAACAACGGCTAGGTTTTACAATATTCGACCAATAGAATCACTCATTCACAGTCTTAACGATCGGTTTAACGATGAAGTAAATGATCCGCTCGCGGGAAATGACTATGTTAATCGATCGACTAATCGATCGCCTTGGTCACGTGCCATGAAATCATCTCAATTTACTTCTTGTTCGCGGCTTTAAAATTAACCTCTGGCCAGTCTTCAATCGGAATTACGGCGATGGCTGCAGAGAAAAAGAGCCCTTAAAACATCAAGTGTGCCTTTACCGAGAAATAAACATTTATAGATAATACCAAGGATTCCATCAGTCAAGAAAGGACACCATTTTTTAAGCACCTTTCTTTCTCAGCTATATAAGACACCGCCTCAATTTGATAGTCGAGCATATAGAGATGCGATAAGATAAAACCCACGGGGAGAGGAGGGATTGCAACTGTTTTTCAAACGCTCCGCGGGCTACGGGACCGCATATTACTCGGCGCTCAAAAGAATTCGTAAAAAGTATAAAAGGGGGTGGGGGTGATTGGGGGGGGGAGAAAAAAAGAAGATGGAAAAAATAAAAAGGGTTCTCGTTTTCTGTCAGTCAAGATGGCGTTGCAGTGGAAAGAAAAAAACCGTAGCCCGGCGGCGTGGCTCGGTGACGTAGAAGAAATCAATGGGGGGGGGGGGGGGGGCAGACGGAGGGTCAACAGGGATGAAGAGTGAATGGGGGGCGGGGGGGGGAGAAAAGAAAAGAACAAGAGCTTTGGCGCAGCCCTGGGTGTGTGTGTGTGTGGAAAAATGACGTAAACACCCTACGTGACTTTTTTGATGTCTTCGGCAGCAAGCAAGCGAGGTATATTTTCACATCATTTTTCAACATATATTTGGAGAGCTAATTTCTCGGAGGCATTTTCCCGAGCTACACGCGCTCGATCTAAAACACCGAGGCTTGAAAAGCAATGGGGGCGAAATCCAGAATATAAAAAGAAAAGAAAAAAACCACCGTAGAATTGTGGACACAGATAGTGATGGGACATCGCGTGACGCGCCGTCCGTGCTCGGTGTCTGCAACACGCGTTACACGTGCGTCGCCGTTCGGCCGTGAGCCCATCCATCTGTCACGTGCCCCGCAGTGCGGAATCCCCCCCTGGCACACTGTCCCAGTGTCTCTAACCCTGATACTATTGCCTGAAGAATGTAGGAATATATGGCTGTGACCTGTGAAGTTTGAGTAATATCTTAGATAGAAACGCTGAACTTGCAGTTATGTGTATTTTCCTATGATACTAGCCTGAAGAAAGTAGGAGTATATAGCTCTGACCAGTGAAGTTTGAGCATTATCTTAGATAGAAATGCTGAACTTGCAGTTATGTGTATTTTCAAGTTACACGGAGCAGAATTTTGCCGGTAAATCCTCAAAATTCTAATTTTAGTGAATAAAATAAACGTTTGAGCACCTTCCTTTTTCAGATTTAAGACACCGGCTTAACTGTATGCGATAAGATGTGGTAACCACGAAGCAAAATTAATTAAGCAAAAACCTTGCCCCTATGAGCATTACTTAATCGATTGAAATTGGTGACACCCCCCCCCCCCGGACCACGGCCACCAACGGGTCATTACATTTAAAATGTGCTTACTTTTGACCACTAGAAAACTTATACCTGTATAGAGGAGTTCAACTCGGGCAGTCCCCTCCCCTCCCCCTCCGAACAAAACTTGTACATCACTTAGTATAAGTACTTACATTTTATAAGTACTTAGGTATAGTAAACAATAGAATTGAAAGAAGACAAAGAAACAGGACAGATCAAACAGAAGGAGTGCTCTACAGAGCTGCGTATATTATCAATGGTATTTTTCAATTCCCCGATGATTCCACCGGTTGAAAAAAGATTACACAGTTCAGTGTATAACTGTACTGCACGAAAATGCTCTGATCTGTAATATTTTTTTCAATCGGTGCAATCGTTGTTAAATTATTAAAATATCCGAAAGTTTTTTAAAGTCATCGACGACTCCTCCAATTGAGAGAAGATAACAGATGTAAGTATTTTTGTGCATTACAGTCATACACTGAATAGAACTGTGTTATCTTTTCTCAACTGGTGGAATTTTCGGTGAATGTAAAAATATGTCATTGAATCAGAATTAAAGAGCGCGCCTGCTGTTCTATGACGCCAACGATTAGAATAAGAAAGCCAATTAGAACTGGGTGTCCATTACGAGATCCCATAAAACAGTTGGTGTCCTCTTCGGAAGGATATCGAAATCAGAACGCGAAGCATTTTTTTTTCATATAGTAATTCACACGATTCCTCTAAAATTATGGGGATTCTAAAGCAGAGCTAAAGCAGAAGCATTTGAGTATCGGGGTTTGACATGTAGTGGTGTCTGCTTCCGAATTGCATCAAACCGCATGGGGGAGCGGTTGATTAGCAGCGAGTCAAAACTGTGCACTAACTAACCAAAACCACCCACCGATGCGTTTTGATGAAATTCTTGGAAGCAGGTATCGCTGCTTGTCAGAACTCGATACTCAAACTACTTCTGTAAAGCTTTGTGTATATATTTAAAGGCATTTTTGAACACAACGATGACCCCACTGGTTGATCAAAAGATTACAAGCAGATCAGATTCAGTAATTGAATGTAATGAACTAAAATACTCCAATCTGTAATATTTTGGAGAGGGAGCTCCTCCGTTGCTGAAATTGGAAAAAAAAAAAAAAAAAAAAAAAAAAAAAAAGGTTGAGGATATTTTGATAATTAAACGGTGATTCCATCGACGATTGAAAAAACATTACATGCAGATGCGAGTATTTTCCTGCATTACAATTACAAACAGGACTGAGTTGTGTAATCTTCTGATACACTGATCTGCAATATTGTCTCAACCTTTGAAGTCTCCGTCATTGAAATTTAAACAATTAAAAGTTGTTGATATTTTTTGGTAATTAAATGCGGTGATTCCAGCCAATTGAGAAAATATTACAGATGCGAGTTTTTATCGTGTATTACGACCATAAACTGAACTGAACTCTGTAATCTTTTCATGCTTGTTCTGATCAGCAATGTTATCTCAACCTGTGGGGTCTTCGTCACTGAAATTAAAAAAAAATAAAAAAAAGTTGTGGACATTTTGATAGTTTAACGGTGATTCCATTGCACGGATAAAAAATACTGGTAGAATTTATCATCTCATGCATAGCTGATTTTGGAAACAGTTATCAAGTATGGCAAATTTCACTAAATGATGGTGAAACGTACCAACAAGTTAACTTAGTTTACTATAGTGTACGTTGCATTTACCATCTACTTGATTGCTGACTCCAAAATCAGCGCGAATTATAGATTCTGCCTGTCTTCTTTTCCATGTGATAAAGAAAATATTAAATCTGCGACTATTTTCGTGCATTACTATTAGTTAACTGGACTGAACTGGGAGATCTTTTGGTCAGACGTTGGGCGGTGGGTTCATCGGAGAATTAGAAAAAGAATCGTTCATTACGCACAAAGCGCCATCACTCATCAGCTCTACTCTAGAGTAAACGGGAGAAAAGCATCCTGTTGAAAGTTTGCCTCGCTTCGAATGAACGTTACACTTTCCGAACACCCTGTACTACAACAACAAATTTCACTGAGTCCCTATACATGAAAGAGTCTCGCCATACGAGGTTCCATCTCTGATTGGCTGCTGAAAAGTGAAGAAGAAGAAGGGGTCTATGAAGCTAGGAGGCGCGCCTCTTATTTACATCTTCATGGAACCATCTTCACTGCTGCCCAGCTTTGAGGAAACTTTCGGCATTTTTAGCTTGTACTGATGAAATTTGAATTAGAAATTGGTGAAAATGTGTTCAAAACAGAATAAAATTCACGCATTACTTTTAAAACAGGTAGTGAAGCCAACGGGTATGGAGGTTAGGTTGACCTAACAAAGATTACTTACACGCGAATACATGTATAAGTAATCTTTGGCGGGAAGATCGTTGGATAAAAATGTAAACAAGAGGCGCGCCTCCAGGCTCCTCAGACACCTTCTTCTTCTTCACTTCTGTTCACGTGTCTTGACTCTTTCATATATAGGGACTCTACACTTTCCGAACATTCTGTACAACAGCATCCACTTTCCGAACACCCTGTACTACAACAACAAGCAATGAAAACATTTCACTCCATTCAAATCAAGAGCTTTTTAAAAGGTAACACCACGCTGGAGCGGAGCTTTAAGCCCCGATTCACATTTACGTATCGCTCTCTTCTCTAAAAATGACATTCAATGTCGGATGCCGTTCATGCAACAGCGGCTGTTTACAACGGGAAAACGCAACGGTCCGGGGCAGAGCGCGGGCCTCGGCCGAGACGCTGCTCGCCTAGCCGAGGCTTTAAACGAGCAAATAAAAACGCTTCCCGGCTCCCGTCACTTTTTGTTAGCCGAAAATTAATATTCAATTGAAGATTCTATAGAAAATCACTCTTCCGCCGCTCCGCTCGTCCGTATGCGATTCTATATGCTATGCTCACTGATGCCTCAAGGCTCTTGATGCTTGCTCGCGCATTTACAAGCTGCGAGTTGCGAGCTTAAAAGCCGCATCTTTCCGTTCCTTTCTTCCTCCGCCCACCCGCGTAAGAACCTTCCTCCTCCTTTCGACTTTGAAAGCCGGCGTGTTCGAAAGCTCATACGGGTTGGCAATCGGCAGATAAGAATCCGAGGATCCGTCTCTCTCCTTCTCCAGTTCATTCGAATTAACGCGAGTGTTAGAAAAGTATGTTTTGGGACAAGGAGGTTGGCACAAAGCTAAAAACGCAACAATCATTGAGCTACATCCATAGAGAGGTGATGCAATGTTATATAAGGACTATACCCTTATATTGAAGCAGCATGGACGGTACACTGAAAAAAAAGTGCTGAATTTAACTCTTCTTTAGTTAAGTGTATGGATACCACTTAAAAACTGTTAGTTTAACTGTTTGAATTAGTTAAATGAACACGGTACGGTGGTAATTTAACTTTTTTAAAAAGCCAAACTAACAGTTTTTAAGGGGTGTCCGCATACTTTCAACTAAAAAAGGATTAAATTCAGCAATTTCTTGTGTCAGTGTGTTCGATTGCTTGCCGCTTGTATGTAAACTTTAATGAAACATTGCATAGAATGTTTTAGTAGAGAAATATATAATATCGATTGCTGTCCGAGGGCCTCTGGTTCCAAACAAACTCTGGTTCAATGGATTTTCCCCATAAGTGCATTTTTAACGGAAATTTAGGCTATAGACGCGTTTAGCGCGAAGTCAACGGTTAGCCAACAATCGCAACAATGCACTCATCGGTCGAAATCGGTCGTGACTAAACTTGCGTAGCGTTCCAAAATATCTAACTGACTCTGCTGTGACCCCCATGTATAACCATCTCTTTCTAGTTTCGAAATTCGTATGCAGGGTGTCTGGTGTCTTGTTTCACTACAAATTATCATCAAAATCACATTAAAATGCCTCGAGGAATTCATTTTTGCCATAAAATTTCACTTAATTTCACTTAATTTCACAAAAGATGTCTCTTTCTACGAATTTTGAAATTAGAGTGAGATTGCAGTACTATCGACGAATTAAATACTATCGCAAGATTTTCACGAGCTAAGTTGCGCCTTATAAGTTCTGGTTTGGCCATTCTTCATACTCCTTACACCTTGCAGGTGAAAGGTCAGTACGGGTGGGGCGGGAAAGCCGTTGCACATCAGTCCGACACTCACACCCATAACTGAAAATGTGTGAAAATCTCGCGACAATCTTTAATTCGTCGAAAGTACATATACGGGTTACGTAAAAGCAAGAGAGACAGCTCGTCTTTGTTTGGAACGCTCATCGCCGGATGACGTCATCACCAAGTCATCACTGAAACCGTCTATTCAATCAAACAACTATTGCGACCTTTTTGTGATTATTAATCCTGCGTCCTTGATAGTACTTATAGTTTTGCCTACTTCGACGACTAAAACTGCAGAACTAAATTAGATATTACAAATAAAACGATGCATTTGGAGGTTGAAATCACCCTAATTCTCGTCCAATTCCCACCCATTCCACAACAAAAACGGTAACATTCGGATGATTCAAATCTCTAAATGCATTATTTCATCTATAATATCTTGGTTATTTCGGCAGTTTTAGTCGTGGCGTAATAGGCATAATTAAGTATTATCGCGAACGTAGAATTCATAATCACAAAAAGGTTGAATTAATTGTTTGATTTAATAGCCTAAATGTCTGTTCACAAATGCGCTTATGGGGAAAATACATTGAATCAGAGTTTGTTTGAAACTAGAGATCCTCGGATGGAAATCGATACGATATATTAGTATACTAAATGAGTCTATTGCAAGAAAGCTTTTGCTGCAGGCAAATGGACTATCAGTACTCACGTAATATGCTGCGTTTTAACCCCTTCGTAACCATGTTTAGGTTATATGAAAAAAGGGAAGCCATAACTTGGTCTTTGGTACGTAGCTGAAAATTCGTGCTCCGACGCGTTCATTTTGCCTATTTCGGTAATTGAAGGCACTCCATGAGACATTATTTTACGTTTATTAAAAATTCGAAGTTGCTTTTTACCGCCCATGAAATATCGAGTTACGAAGAAGAGTAACTCGGGTGTGGTCTTTAAAGGGTTAATTTGCAATCGGCAGAGGCGTGGATCCGGGAATCCACCTCTCTCCTTCTCCGGTCTATTCAAACGTGTGTGTTAGAAAAAGATAAAAGAGAGAAGCTGGCACGAGGCTCCAAAACGCAAAAATCAATGAGCTACACTCGCGCCGACAAATGTCGAGTCAATAAACACGGAAAAAAGACTGGTAAAAATCTACCATCTGCGCTGACTTTGGAGTCAGCTATCAAGTACGAGGGTGGATTTTAAAGTAAGTTTACCTATTTTTTTCTGAGAAACTATCAATGCAAGAAAAAAAAACAAACCCAGCATTAAAACGTACGTACTTTTTGCTTTCTAACAAGCCTTAGTTTTTTAAATTTGGCCAACGCGTTGCGAAGATATCGTGGATTTTCCCCACCCGTCTCTCCTTCAAACGTGCCCACCTTTTCACGCGCTATAGAAAACTGCGAGTTTCGGCAGGCGATGCGCTTATCTCCGGATTAGACAACTCAATAACACCTGAATGCACATTTTTTTACTAAATAGACTACTCTTCTACTGATAAAATGTTCCAATTTGTATCGATCTTCAAAATTTCGGTCAGTACTGAAAGTGCAATCATCATGAATTGAAACTGGATTAACAGCTTGCGTCAAAACCTAGTTGAGGAGTATCGGGTAAGAATTTTACGACGGCTGTATACAGAAATTGTTGCACCGATAAAAAAATTCAAGAATCTAGCGGGTGACTATGTCAAAAAATGAAGTGAGATGCCTCACAACAATGTTATAACTTGTTTCAATAAAATAATAGCTCTATTTTACTTTTTCAAAGTCTTAAACTCATGTTTTCTGTGAGGCTAAAAAGGTGGGCACGTTTGAAGGAGAGACGAGTGTGGAAAATCCACGATATCTCTGCAACGCATAATCCAAATTTGAAAAACTGTAGCTCGTTAAAAAGCTGAGAGTACGTACGTTCCAACTTTGGGTCTGTAATTTTTTTCTAACATTCATAGTTTCCGAGAAAAA
Organism: Trialeurodes vaporariorum; assembly: GCA_011764245.1. NCBI lineage: Eukaryota > Metazoa > Arthropoda > Insecta > Hemiptera > Aleyrodidae > Trialeurodes > Trialeurodes vaporariorum. The sequence goes on along the minus strand of VMOF01000035.1, from coordinate 58,782,781 downwards.
AAATAGGTAAACTTACTTTAAAATCCACCCTCGTATATGGTAAATGCAACGTACATTATGGTAAATTAAGTTAACTTGTTGGTACATTTCACCATATCATTTAGTGAAATTTACCATACTTGATAGCTGACTCCAAAATCAACTATGGAGTTGCGGTAAAGTCTACCAGTTATTTTTTTCCATGAATTAGAAACTTCTCTAGGTATACAAGAGAATTGAAGAAGCCGGGTCGACAAACTATGAGAAGAAACTGAGTTGATACTTTTAGATATTTGAATAGGTTATGGAAACAAATTATAAGGATGGTACTCAAAAGTGTAATACTTTGTTAGAGCTTTGAGCAGTGAATTCAGAATTGCGATGACATTTGATGGATATTAAAGCGCATATATCAACCTGAACGCATGGGCGGATACAGGGAATTGTCTTTCTCTCTCTCCTCCCATTTGAAAACGTGCGTTAGAAAAGGACATAAGAGGGGGCCAAAGTCACGTGATGGCCCTCTCTGCTGTCCTTTTCTAACACATAAGTTTAAATGGAGGGAGAGAGAGAAAGACAATTCCCTGTATCCGCCCACGCCTGAACGTTAGTTTGTTAGAGATTTGTCTGTTGGATAATTAGCCCACCACTCCGCTCCTGTGTGTGAGTAAAGTTACAATGATAAACAAAAATTGGTAAAGCTACCTATGAAGGATCGACATGGGTGGTAATAATACTTAGTTCACTTCTATCTAAAAATTAATACTTTGTTTAAGTGGTTCAACATGGCACATTTAAGGCACTAGATCGATTAATATCACTATAAAATACTTATGAAAAATAATCTAAGTTATGAAAAACAAATACAAAAGATATTAAAACTTAGACACAATGGTAGCTAAACTTACTCTGATAGACTACTCACAAAAGTTAATGGTACTCTTTTATTACTAAGTCTAAATCATGAGTGTTTGAGATATTTGAATCAAGGATTTACAGAAAATGGTTGAGCCTGGTCCGTCATTTTTCTAAAATACAATTTCACTGTTTTAAGATGACTTCTTCCTTGCATCTTCTAATATTGAGACTTATTTACTGAGTGATTATTATCGATACCCAATTTCAAAGGCGCCTCTTTCACTTCATCTTTACGATATTTGTGTGACTCTTGGTGAATAGTCCATGACTATTAACTATACAGTGTACATGACCTCTTCGTTATTTTGCTTTATTTGATTTTTTTTCGTGGCAAGAACTAGCACGTCGAATTTTTCGAGTACTTCGCTTAAACTTGATTGAAATAAAACAAACACCCACTAAACTATTAAAATTCTTGAAAATCACTATATTTTGGCACATCTACAAACATCTCAACGATTGTTTTTTTCTTTCTTTGCCAAAACTGGTTACGGTATGAAATCGACACTGGTAAATAAAAATTGGGTTTTATAAAATTGAATTAATTACTTAACGATTACCCACTATTCTATTGTTTGTGATTTACCACTACTTCTATTCTAAATGACTATAGGTATTTCAAAATGAAAACCAGCACCGTTGCGTAAAATCTATCAACGCTGCATTTCGCTCTTTTACACCCTTGTATACAACCGATTCGAATCAACAGCTCGACCTTTTCCATGGGTTTTAATGGACTAAATACAACGTTGCCAGATTGCAAGCGACGCGTCTGATAAAAAACATATCTATGTATATGAAATCTCAAAACAATAGAGGGGTTAGGAAACAAAAAATATACATAAAAATAAATCAAAAAGATACAGTGAAAAAATAATAAATTGAAAATCACAATTTTTTTTTTTTTAATTTCATTATAAACATACACCAATTAATAAAGTAAACAAAAAAAAAAGTTATGGTTTTCAAAAAAAAGAAAAGAAACGGAAAAAAAAGTTTAAAAATGCAGAAAGAAATACGAGTTGCTCAGAATAGGGATTGCAAGACTTACGGACGGAATTCATTTCTCACTCCAACGAAATCAATCGCAATTTGTATTTGAAACCTGTTTGGAGAAACCAGTTTTGATTGGCTGGAATCAATCAGCCACAATGGAACGCTATGTGATATGAAAGAACCATTCAATATTTACAATAATCCTTCTCTTTCTTCATTTTTCTTCATCGTCTTCTTCTTTATCCTTCTTCGTTCCGTCGATGAGGGAGCCGGACCAAATGTAGAGAGGGAGAGAAGAACTACATTCAGAGATCATTAATCTTGAGCAGCATTCCAAATGAAAGATTTTCCAAGGATATCCATAGATCGTATATGAAATTGATCGAAGATAAAAAAAAAAAAAAAAAGACGTGGTTCGCATGATCTTAAAAAAAAAAAAAAAAACCCTTCCCATGCGCCCGTCACAGACCGCACCGAGAAAAGGGTTATTGAATCCTTGGGGGGAAAATATGCAAGGAAATCTTTCTTTTAACCCCCGAACACACACTTACAGCTTTTCATGATCATATTGCATGATTAATTGTGCAGTTTTTCATAGATACATAAACACTGACAGTTCGTCGGCAAAAGATAGCTTCCGAGTTGCCACCGAATGCGCTTTTTCACGGATTACCACAAATTTCGAACGAAATAAAACGTCGGCGAAGGGCACACATGGACCAAGGCTAGCTTTACCTTAATCCATAATCGATAGTCCTCGAAAGAAAACTCCTCAGTTGACGGTTTGGATAAAAATTCAACATTTTAGATATGTATTAGGATTAGGATGTGATATGATGGGATACGGTGGTTTAGAGAGGAAAGCGCACTCTAGGAGCAATGCAACGAAGCAATAACCACAAAATACGAACGCGGGAGATTATTAACAATTCTTTATAGAGTACACGAAAAAGCGGAGGAAAGGTAACATTAAATTCAATTGATATGAACTATTCGGGTTCATGAAAAAGATTTGAACTAAAACTGATTGAAATTGGCACGCACTTAAAAATAAAGAAATATAAATATTTTATCTGGCACGAAAAAAATATCGAACTCAAAAGAGAACGAAGATAGAAAGCGATAATGCAGAAAATGGGAGCGTCGCTAAGGAAAGCAATGTCTGACTTTCGCGGCAGGTACTTTACTCATTTACCAGAAAAACATCGCTGATGATTGATAGAGGAGAAATAAAAATTGAAAAATTATTTACCAAGATTTAAAAGAAACAAGATTTTGTTGACAAAATCAAAGCAGGTCTCCGGAACATAGGCTGCCTCTAAAATATGAGATATGCTTTTCCCAAAATAAGTCAATTTAATTGAAGCCATTCCCAGAAAAGTGCCTAGAATATTGTTCTCTCTGAGAAATTAGCATTGGGCTAGAATAGATACTTTTGTTTGAAACGCGCACCTTTTGTTTTGTGGGCGCACTTTTAAAAAGTGACTTTTTCCGGAAATGGCTTCAAGTGAGGCCATTTCCGGAAAAAGGCCCAGAAGGGAAAAAGTAGCTTGTATTGTAGGCACGAATTTGGGTTCACCGGCCACAATTTGGATCAGTTCTGTGCACGGGACTGTCAGCGGCACACTCTGATTGTGTCCCATGCACAGAACTGATCGGAGAACCCAAATTCGTGCCTACGACACAAGCTACTTTTTTCAGCGCATAAAACAACGGGTGAGCTCTTTCTGAGAAATCATCATTGTGATAGATAAGAGATTCTAGTCTGAAGAGCGCACCCTATGTTTTATGAGCCCTTTTTTCGGAAATGCGACCTCAATTGAAAATGCCCTTGGAAAGAGTTATTTTCATTCTATTTTGGCTATTTTTCAATTCAATAAAGAGTGTTGGGGGTGGTATTATTACTTTACAAGTTTTGATGAAAGCTTTTTTTTGTAGGACATATGTGTTGACTCTTTCACATTTCTCGTAATAAATTAAAGGAAATAATCAGTATTAGGGTCTCCATCAAGTTTGATACAAAATCCAAAAAAAAAAGTCGAGAAAAAAAAAGTCGAGAAAAAAAAAGAGGAAGAAGTGAAGGACTAAACGTCAGGTCTTTTGATTGAGAAGTGATGAAATAAGGGCCACTAACGCAGAAACCGCTGCTAAAAAAAATTGATTTTGCAAATTGATAAGATCATCTGAGTACACTCAGTTGCATATCTCGTCCTGCGTCGAGGATTCGGCGCGGCGGTTCCCTCATTATGCTTATTCGCAACCATCCTTGGTTTAGAGAAAGTCGAAGACTAGGAAGAAAATAGAGCGTTATGTATACACGTGAGTAATGTGGTTTGCGTCACCTTGTCGTCGGTGCTGGAGTTACTCAACTGATTGTACCTATGACTTTCAAAAGAAAGTACCCTGGTCAAAATTCTCATTGTTTTTTCCCGTTGTTTTCAAAACAATTTACGATCTTCCAATTCGTACTGTGAAATGGGCATTCTGCTTAGTGCTTCAGCAATTGAAAGTCACAAAATTGCTCAAATCTTAGTGATATTTGAAAGAGTAAATAAATCGACCATAGATATTAAGTTTTCTTTTGAAAGTCATAGTACTTTCATCGCACCAAAATGGTTGGTTTTTTAAGTGTATAAAAATAGCATGCGCATACGTAAGAAACCACCAGTGTTAGTTTCTTTTTTGCTTTTCTTTTCTGACGTTGAGGTATTGATGATTCCGAAATGAAATACAACGAATTTAAAAGCATACCACGAAACAATCAGCCTTCAAACGTAACTCTGCACGATAAAACCCACAGATAAAAGGGTATCGACGGTCTTCGAAGACTCAATTTCACGTTTGAAAATGCACAAGCTACGCAATGAAAGAAAGCGAAATGAAGGATCGAATACACTAAAGTGCTTTTCGGCACTCAATTCATCAATCAAGGTTTCGGAAACTGTGAGAGGGGGATCCCTCAATCGAAAAAAGAGACACTATATTGACTAGATAGAAGTCTCAAATTTCACCTAATTTCTGCGTTGAACACACCTACTCAGTTCACACAGTCAAAGTTTGAGTTTGGTTGTTTGAAGTAAAGACCTAGCTAGCTTTCAGTCGAATGAAATGCATGGTGGCCAGAGAGGGCCCGGAAAATACGTGTTGGTTTCACTCCTATCGGACTAAATTCTGGCTTATTATAAATATAAACTAAAACTGCCTATTCTGACTAAAAACAGTCTCTGATGAAAAATGCAATACCTGATTCCATGCTCAGGCGTATAGCTAGACGTTTCTGTTTCTCTAGTCTCCGCAAAAATTATGGCGATGTCTTTTCCTTTCCTTTCGTTCTTAGTAAGAAACAATGCAAAACAACATGAAAGGCTGGCATTTTGCGGCTCTTAATAGGAATTTTTTAACTCGCCGATGATTCCATCAGTTGATAAAAAGATTACATAGTGCGCAGCTAGCTGTACCTATAGATGAAACTCCCATGAAAAAAAAAGATTACTGTTTTTTTCATCGTTCTTCTCCTCATACTATTCTTGAACCCATACCCTCCATATAAAAGTGGAGGGAAAGGGCTTTTCAGAAAACTTGGGGGTAAATCCTGAGCCCTCAAAGGATCCCCCATGGACCACCAGTGGGTGGTGAGCACCTTTAATCTCCATTAAAGTCAAGTTGATGCTCATATTTGGCGTTTAGTGTTCTGATTAGAACCTATGATGAGTCTCCCTACTGAAATTCCGTTTAATTGAAAGAAAGTTAGGAAAAAGAGGCTCTCTCCCAGTCACCCACTCACCGAGGACACCTCGCGTTGTTTAATAATTGGAAAGTCAAGCAGTTGCATATGTCACTCGTCATCGCTTTCATCGTACATAGACGGGGCTTTCCCTCCGTCTAATGATTCAAATTGCCAACATTTTCCACGAAAGACAATCCAATTATTTCCCTTCCCCGCCCCTTCCTCCTCTACTGCCTCTTCAAACGCTCTCTAGCACTTCCCCCCTCTCTCTCTCTCACTCTCCCCCTCTCTCTCTCTCTCCCTCTCTTTCTCTCTCTCTCCCTCTCTTTCTCTCTCTCTCTCGTACTTCCTCGCTCTCTCTCTCGTACTTCCTCTCTCTCCCTCCCTCTCTCTCTCTCTCTCTCTCTCTCTCTCTCTCTCTCTCTCTCTCTCTCTCTCTCTCTCTCTCTCTCTCTCTCTCTTCTTTTCTCTATCTCTCTATCTATCTCTCTCCCACTCACCCTCCCTCTCTCTTCCGCTTCTGCTGCCGTCTCACTTTCTCGATCAATTATAAGTTTCGACTACTGTAACTACACCTGTACTGGGACAGGAATTAATTGTTGCTCACCATCGGAAATAAGTCAAATGAAGTCTCCAAGAAGGAAACTTGGTAACGGTAACTTGGCATACAATGAGCGGAAGATAGTTCAATAATTTTGTAAAATACCCCCCGGACGATGATTACAGTGGGGAGCTGTTGCCAGGAATTCGCCCCCCCCTCACTCTCTCGTTATTGCCCATTAAAACACGTGTGTTAGGAAAATATGGAAGGAGGGGGTTGTCACATGACGTGACTCCAGCCCCTATTTCCGTCCTTTTCTAACACGTGTGATTGAATGGGCAAAGAGGGAGACAGAGAGGGGCGAACTCTCGGCTACGAAGGCTGTATGACAAGGGTGCACCTATACGAAATTGTCTGTCTGCCTTTTTGTACATAATAACGAATGAGTTTCAACGAAATGACGATAGAAAAGCAAATAGGGTACTTATATCACCTGTGACTTTACAAGTCGCTACCTCCATTCTCCTCTTAACCCTTTAAGTAATTTAACCCTTTCACTACCAGGTTCAGAAGACAAATCTCCGCTTGTTTGGGCAAATTAAAGGGGCAGTCAAATATTCCTACTCCGATGTTCTGATTTTGCCTAACCATCTAATTGAAGGAGCTCGACGATTTATTATTTTTCTAATTACCAATTATATTTATGCCATTTGAACCTAGGCAAAAGTATCGATACCTTAGGGATTCAGTGAATCCCCTAAATATCGATTATTTCACTTAAACTTAAATGAAGGGAATCATCTGTTGCCACATTGAACAAGACATCACTGGTTCTTAAGGCAGCAACATGGTAACCGAACTCCGGTCTTGAGCTTTGCAATGTTTCCATACATATTCAGTATCCAAGCCTGTAATTGTATCGGTCGTGTAAAGGTGAAAACTTTTTTTTTTTTTTCATAACCTCAATACCATACCGCGTCTTGGCTCTCTGTCTCAAATCCCCCCTCTCTCTCTCGGCCTACATCTCTCTCTATCTCTCACTCACTACATATTTGTCTCTCTCTCTCTATCTTTTCAACCAGGCAACGAGCAATTGCGTAAATGGTTCACGTTTAAGAGCAGGAGCGCGCCAGATTGAAGATTTGGTTGAGTGATATTAATATTCGATCTATAAAGGGAGAAAGATGATTAACGAGAATTGATATTTCATCGGTGGACGCAAAGTAGGGGGGCGGAAAGAGGGTGGGAAGCGAAGAAAATAAGCGGAAGTTCCGTGGCTTCAAATTCAGAGTCTGTCAATCGGTTTCCGGCTGGGGTGGGCGGGGCAAGCGAGCGAGTCATCGTATGCATCCTAGAAAATGAGTATCGGCAGGCAGATAGACGATAGATATAAATTATTTTATGGAAATAAAGGCAACCACCGCTTACAGTAAGATAAATTTTTTTCGCCATTTTTTTTTCTACCCCACCACCCATCCATACCCCCCCCCCCCGAAGACGATGATTAAACGCCTAGAATAGGAAATTCAAAGGGAGGAAAAAATGGGTCTGGGAATCTACACTGCACACTCCCTGATCGCGGGGTAGAAAATTGTCTGTTGCTGTTGCGATACGAGGCGCTGCGCGCAGTGGGTAAAAAAAATCGATTTGTCTGCCAAAAATTCAGGAATTTCAAATATCGTCGATTAAAATCAAGAGTTGGGAAAATAGGACTCGACTAATTTTCGTATTCGATCTGATTCTCCAAGTACAGTCGAGTACAAAAAGAATATCAGACGTAACCTTGAATTAGGCAACCCGCAATACTTATCTCTATGAATTTGAGCATTGCAGGTGGCCTACCTCCAGGGGTCGTCTGATATTCTTTTTATCCTCGACTAAAAATTTTGTATTTGGGAAGTGGACATTTTTCAAACTTCAATTTAAGGGATAATCCACGTTGATTTTCAAAAATCAAATATTACTTGCGGTTACTTTGCATTATGATTAAACAAGGCTACTCTTTTATTTAAAAGGAGGATAACAGCTCCGAGCGTTTCTTTCATAACAGTTCATAAATTTTCCCGAGACTTGAATACAAAATGTACTCGGACAGTCAGATCAAATACTAGAAGTACTCGGCAGTTCAACCTCGGTACTCGAGTCCCATTTTTCCAACTCTGATGCTTTGTGGACTCTTTTCAGTCGCTTGGTTAGTAATCTACAGCTAAACTCAGTTATCTAAGGTGCTTAAAACATGAAATGAAGTTAGTCCAGAGAGTCTTAGAAAATCAATTTTAATTACGGTCGTAATTTGCTGATTTTGTGGCCCAACTGAGCTGCGGGCCGATTCTTGATATCATGCAATTTTAAAAAGACTGGATGATGACGGAAAGGTGATTGGTGAATACGAGCCAAAATATTTTGCTTGCTTGCATTTTTTAAAATGGTTTTTTTCTTCTTTTTTTTTCCTCCCAATTTCTTGTTTTAGTTGTTTCCTTTAAATTAACATTCTGTCTAATCAAATTACAGAATTCATCTAACTGGTTATCGAAAAGTCTTGAGCATCTGATAAAAAATGAGGTAAATTTCATATTTTTATTAGACTTGCGGCTACTACATATGAGTTGTCCATAACCACTGGCGGATCAATCTCTTTTCACCCATTTAGAAAGCGAGTGCGATAAAAGGACACATCAGGGACAGTCATGCGATTTTCAACCCCTCTTCTTTCCTTTTCTAACACATGTGTGCTAATAGGATAAAAAAGAGATGAATGATTTCTTGGATCTGCTATTGTCTACACCAATCAACGTTTCTCGCATTCTTATCAAGTCCCAGTGGCGTGACAAGTCCACTCAAAAGTCGGAAAAGTCAAGGATCAGTCTCTTGGCCACAGATTGATAGACCGTTTTTATTTCTGATTCCATAACATTGCTACGTCTTTTCTAAAAGTCACGAAAACGGAAGAATCAAAAAATTATTGTGCAGTCTTGTGCAATCAATGCTAAAAATATAATCCCTCAATCAGTCAATCAGTCAATCATATCAGTGCTTTTGGATGAATATCGAATTGCGAGAGTCAGTAGAGATTTGGATTCATCGTGGCAATTTTTGTTGGTGTTTTTACTTATTGGTATTAGTGAAGCGAAAAAAAAACACACAAACTTTAGATCTTTTGAATGCTGAGAACATGTCCTCAGCCTGATTTATTTTCGGGAGTGGTTGCAAGTATCTCCCTCTTCAAGTCTTCAACCCTCTTTTTCCTTCATTTTCTTTTCATTCTTCCTTTTTCTGATATTTCGGGGGGGGGGGGGGGGGGGGAGGAGGGCTGTAGTCCTATCAGTCTCCTCCCCCCCCCACTACGGCCATAACTAAGCATGCCGTTTTTTGTAGAATTACACTCTAAAAGAACACTCGAGTTTTCAGCCTCAATGAAATGAATGAGAAACTCCCTAATTAAAAGCCCCCTTTTTTAAAAGAGAAGATAAGTTATCCAAACCCTAAACTAATGCTCTCATAATACAAAAAGAGTGAATTACCCGGGATGATTGGTAGTATTTTAAATTTACTTTATTTTTCATCGTAGCGTTGTAATTGATTTAGAAACCACAGTTAAACCATCCATCGTTTCAATCGATTTATTTCCCGACAAAAAATAAAAATAAAAACGAAACCAGAAACGGTGCTCATGAGCTCCAATCAATGGTGAAATTTTCTAAGAAAACTGGCAAATCTTTCTCAGATGAGTAACAAAAAGAGGAGAAATTGTACGTAACTAAAAATACGTTTGGTTAATAAACTAAAAATACTGCACAGCAAAAGTGACAGGAATAACCGAGAGAATAGACAGTAATATTTTCAGTTACAAAGCAGATACAAAGCCGACATATTTTATAATTAATGAAACGGGATAATATTTCAACATCAACGGTCTTTAGAAATATATTTAATTTAAGGTACATGAACAAAAGTATAAGTGCATAAAGCAACTGGGAATTACAGAACAATCTCCTCTCGAAGGTCGAAAGGTTATTTCCATCAATCGGTGTACACCCAATCAGTAGGTAATCATAAACTGATGGAAATCGTCGATCAGCTGGAGCCCCTGTAGCCTGTATACATATTTATTGCTCTTGTACTAGCAGAGCCATTAGTCCTGCGTCGACAATGCTACGCAACCTGCACTACACGTAAAATTAAAACTCTCTTATCTTTCTTTTCTTTTGTTCTCTCAAGACCGAGATAGGATCGGGCTACGTGTAGTGCGGGTTGCGTCGAATTGTTGACGCAGGACTAATGGCTCTGCTTGTACAATGGCCCATGGCGAAGCTCACTTGGCGACACTAATCGGTTCATCGGCTATCGTTTGTTCTTTCCCTATGTTTACCGACATATAATCTAATGCATTTTTACCAGTTAGCACCTTGGATTTATACTTATCATGGCTAGGCTTTTTTATATAGGCTTGTATTTGCTTCGCTGGAATTTCACTTCGCCTTGTTTCCACTATCATTTTTGCTGTGCTTGGGACGTAAATTTCACTGGTGTCTGGGTAAATGAGCAAGCACCGGTCAGAGCCCGATTGCCGTCGGCACGCTCGGGTATATCGTCGAGAGAGTAGGGACCTCTAAACTCCCAACGCCTAACAAATCGCTCATGCTATACGTTAGCGCCTGATGAGGCGCGGGTGGTCTAAAGGCCGCGGCGGCCGCTGCGGATATGGCCGCAGCGAAGGCCCTTTTACATTGCTGCGCGTGCATTGCTCCTGCAGCTGAGGCGGCCGCTGAGACATTGTAAGGGATCTGGATGTAGGCGGTGCCGCCGGTGGCCGGGGCGGGGATTATCGATGTGGCAGGGAGGGGGTAAGGGGTGTAGCGGATACTCGAGGAGGCCGCGTTGTGAATGGAGGCCGAGGCCAGAGTCTGTGAATGATGAGCGGAGTGAGAGTGTGAATGGGCGTGGGCGTGGTGATAGGTCTGACTGTGACTGTGAGAAGAAGAAGACTGGTTCGGATTAGAATTTGAAGAGCAAGAAGAGCCGCTGGCTACGATCGCTGACTCACCGTACGTTCCTCTACTCGCCGCCCTCGTCTTTGCTAGATTGGCCGGTAACATTACTTCTTTAGGCTGAGCTTTCTTACATTCTACCTGTGAACAGACATCAAAATCCAACCACCGAAATTAATACCATCAAAAGAGAAAATGAACTGAATTGATACAAAAGCACAATCAGGGGTGGATCTAAGAAGGAGGGCTTAGTGGCGTAGCCCCTCCTTAAAACCAAATAATTATACATTACATGGATACAAAAACCTGTGGCATAGCGTGCACTTCAGTGGCGTAGCCAGGAATTCTTCTAGGGGGGGAGGGGGGATCGGAGGTCCAAAAATTGTCTAAGGGGGGGGGTCCAAAGACACTAATTTGGTCAAATTTGTCTGAAAACGTAAAAAATGATTTTTTTAAACAAATGTTGGTGTCAAGGGGGGGAGGGGGGTGTCCAGGACCCCACCCTTGGCTGCGCCACTGGTGCACTTTGGCAGCGTTGTATTGTGTCCTTCCAAACGCATGTATAAGGTCGAATACGAAGGTTTTCACTGAACATACGATATTTTGATCTTTATCGTGGGTTTAAATAGGCGAACTGGAAAATGGGCTTGCACTGATGAGCGTTTAACTGAATATTGTCCCCTTTGCCCCCAACCCCTTACAATTATTCACAAAACGGAAGCTCTAGGTGTAATGCTTCATTTTCTTTGTCTCATTTATCAAAGTAGAGAAAACACTTGTCAGGTGCGCTCCGAACACTTTGGAGTGTCGTAGATCTGTCAATTTGAGTCTATTGACCGTCTCCTGAAAACAGGCTCATAAATAGACAAGTGTGCTCATCTGAGTAAACTTAAATGAGAAATTGAGGTTTAAATTTTTGGACAAGCACACCTGGTGCTTATGGGCCTTTCTTCCGGAGATGCGGTCTCAATTCGAAATAGAGACTTCAACACACGAGTAGGAAGAGTCACCGCAATCGACGATCTTTTCGATTTTTTTTTTTTTTTTTTTTTTTTTTTAAATGACCGTTTCATCAACCTTGCACAGAATTTAAATGCTTTATTGTTCAGGGGTACGTTCCAGGTCAGCGGGACACATTATCTGAAAGTTACTGCGCATCCCCTTCAAAAATACTATTGACGTGCGTCTTGCCGTCTCTTGCAAAATCTCCATCCGTTGATGAAACACTCAAAGCGGTAACCTTTTTTGTAGACCCTGCATACTTGGACGGGTTCTGCAATACGCAATACAGAATATATCATTTAAAATGCATATCATGCATACCAGGTGCGTTGCGTGTTGCATACACTCTCAATCGTTATCTTAGTCCCCAATAATACAATTTACGAAGTATTTGGACATAAGTTTTTTTCTCGAATTCGTCCGATCCAAACGGCACTGAAAAATGTGGAGGAGAGAATTTCCACATTAAATGTGGTTTCAGAAACATGGGCTGTCACGTCACTTTAGTCCGTGTTTACCGTCCTTTTCTAATGTATGAAGTCAACGGGGGGGGGGGGGGGAGGGAGACCAAATCTGACTTACTGCTATGACATATAAACTCGTTTGGCCTGAAATTCTCTAAGCCAATCCGGTTGGGCCTTGGAAAAACTCGTTTGGCCTAAAATTTTCCTGGCCAAAACTGATAATGTGCTGGCCGAACTAGCTCGGCTTAAAAAATTGTCAGGCCAAACTGATTATTAGAAGGACAAACTAGTTCAGCCGGAAGTTACCGCGCAGGACAAACTTTTTGGGCCTAGGACAAAGTAGTTTCGTATAAATTTGGCATGTTCTTATGACAAAAAAGAGAAACATCCATACTGACAGAGATGAAGAATTCAAGGACGAAAAATAAAAAATACTTTTTTTAATTGCTTGGACCATTTTTTCAAATTGCAATGTGAGAACAGAATTAAGGAAACGAGGAAAAACATTTTAATAAAGTAAAACAATACATTTTTGAATGGACAAACCATTCTGGAGTTTGAAAATCGACTGTCAGTTACTTTTGTTTGTGTTTTAATTTAACATCACAGATGAACAAAACATGAGAGTCCCACTCCTACATGGATGCGTTGATATAACTTGTACAGCAGGTTGCATTTTGGAAGCATGCGTAATGCGGGGTGCATCGCAATATAAATAATAGGAGCTTAACTTTTTCCATTAATTTTTCCTGTTTTCAGGTTATTTCAACTTGAATTTAAAATTTATTTGAAATAAGGTTTCCCCTCCGCTTCACTCGTAGCAACACATGCCCCATCAAATGGGCTACTAGGTAAAGTCGCCAAAATCCCGCTTGTGACCCCTCTATCGATTCAGCTTGGAAAATGGAGTCGATCGCCCTCAAGGGTTTCCATATCTTTTGCAATGGGGTCGTTTCACTCAAAACAACACAACTCATCACACGGACAAAAACGTGATGTTGCCAAAACCCTGCTTGTGACCCCTCTATCGATTCAGCTTCGAAAGTGGAGTCGATGGCCTTCAAAGGTTTTCATATCTTTTGCAAAAGAAACGTTTCTCTCACAGTAAACACATGACTCATCACATGGGCAAAAAGGTGAGCCGCCAAAACCCCGCTAGTGACCCCTCTATCGATTCAGCTTGAGAAATGAAGTCAATCGCCTTCAAGGGTTTTCATATCTTTTGCAATGGGGCCGTTTCACTCATAACCAGTTCAATCATTCGCCGTATTTGTTCATGTGCTGCAGTTAAATATAATACAATTAATTGGGTTGCGTGACGATTTATAGGCTGAAACAGTTGGTCTTACGCCCAACCAGTTCGGCCTAAAAATGTTTAGGCTAAACTGATTAGGTGCAGGAGAAACTAGTTTGGCCTAAAACTCTCGAGGCCAATCCGGTTAGGCCTAGGACAAACTTGTTTGGCCTAAAATTCTCCAGGCCAGACGGAATCACCATAAAAAAAACAGTTCGGCCTTGGTTAAACTATTTTGGCCTAAAATCGGGTTTATCCTGTAACATATACAAGAATGTTTTGCATTATTTATTCCTACTTTTTATCGCAAACCCGTTATTTAGCATACACTCCCCAAATGTTCAGTACAGGCAGTAAGGAATGCACTTGTGCGATGAAATCAAATATTTCAAGAAGTAGAGGAGTTGTTTTTTGCGGTTCACAGAAAAAAAAAAAAAAAAAAAAAAAAAAACGCTTGGGTGACACTCACAAAACCTTTAGAAGAAAACTGATGCAATAAAAACATTGTTGGAGCCAACTCAATCTTTCGCTTATCTGCAGCAACTTCTCATTAGTTAGGAGAACAAAGCCTTCGGTTAGCATTAATAAAATATTTTTCTTAGTAATATTTCTGTTTTTGTTTTGTTTTGTTTTTGTTTCTTCTGTTTACTTGCTTATGGTACAGAAAATTCTCAATCGCGGAATAGACAAGTCTCTTGCTACAACCTATCAGTCAACCATTTTGCCGTTGTAACATCACTTAGCTATTGAACAAGGTTTTGAAGTGCCCCCTTTCTGCCCTAGGCACTTCCGATTCATTATTTTACTTCATCGTATTATGTTTGGCAACGCTGCGAACCCGTATCGCATACGCGTGTACACACATACAGGTGCTCTTGTAAGGGCGCGCTTCTGTTATAGTATCCAGGACCCCGATAAAGATTCGTTGAAGCAGCTCCAAAAGAGGGGGAGTCTCCGGCAGTGTTGCCAGATCGAAGGTAAAAAGCCGTATCGTCCCCATTTAAATCAATGTAAAGCGTACGGCTTTTTCACCCCCAATCTGGCAACACTGGTCTCCGGAAAATGGGGGGGATCGGGGGTTTTGGAGGTAAAGTATAGAAGACGAGTTGGCGGGGAGGGTGGAGCGGGAGGGGGGGAGGGGGGGAGTGAATGGGAAGAGGGCCATGAAGTAAGTTCTTTCAACATCTGATATGCAATACGCACAACACAACTGAATTGCCCACACACGATGTGATTGGTCGAATAATATGAGTATGCTGTTAAAGCAGGTTGCTACATTTATTGTTCGGTTTCCTGGTATTTAAAGGCTGCCCGCGATGAATCACCTATGATACCTTTATACTGACGAAACTTATCATGAGAACAATAATGCACTATAGTCCAAGATCGTTATAAAAAGAGGTCACTCGGAGAAAAATTATCAGTGGGCATGACTTGGCAGATAGCGGCATTTACTATACAGTAGAATCAGAAAGTAAAGTCATGAATTTATCATTTATAAATTTTCAAGACCAATTTTCAACACAGGAAACACATTTAACAAGCAATTTAAATCTAAAAATGTCTCTGAAAAGTTTATATTAAAATTGGTCGAAAACGATGTTTTTGATTCCTTTTCATCGTTGATTTATTTGCCTACTCTTTTCGATCTCAGACCACAGTGCGATACCTTAATTTAATTAATAATTTTAATTTTTATTTTAATTTTAATTTAATTTGCGGAAGAAGCGGGAGAGCGATCCTGATGACACTAACATCAAAATGTTTAATTTGAATTTAAATTTCCAAATTGCGAAATGCAAAACGGCCGTTACCAGGAATTTTTCCTTCTCTCTTTGCCTGTTTAATTGACTTTAAATCCCCATTTTTTGCCCAAATGCGTTAGAAAAGAACAGAAACAGGGTCATGAAATCATGCCTCAGCGCCTCCTTCCATCCTTTACTGGCGTTCAAAGGGCCAAGAGATAGGAAATACAAATTTCTAGCTATGTCCATGGAAACCTTTGAAAAAAAATCGACCCTTAACTCCAAAAAAATCGTTACTTTTGTTTCGATTAAAGTAGCCGAAGACCAAGGACCCCATCCTTTACTGATGCATGCGTTCAAAGGGCACGCTGGGAGGAATACAAATTTCTGGCTATGTCCATAGAAATCTTTGAAAAAAGATCGATCTTTAGCTCCAGAAAAGTCGATACTTTTGTTTCGATTTAAATATAGGCAAAGAACAGGGACTATGGAAAACTATACAGAAAAGATCGATTTCACAAGTCCCGAAAATCAATATTTTTGTGTAGATTCAAATGGGAGGAAAACGAAGCTTGAGATGGTTCACGTGCCGCCACTGGATGGCGCTGGGGCGATTTTCTCGTGCTTTTCTGTCGTAAAGCTTCATCGTGCAAGCTGTAGAATTATCTTGGCGACCTAATAAAAGAATGAGATGGTGAAGGGAAGGGTTAAGGGGTGTAGAGGGTGGCGGAAGGGGGGCAGGGGGGGGGGGGCAGGGCGCAAGGAGCAAGGGTCTTAAAACTTCTTCCACCGTATTTTTCCACTCTCCTCTTCCCCCTGAACTTTTCTGAGAAGCAAGTATTTTTCCCTCTTCTCATTCTTCTTCTTTTTTTCCCCCTTTCCTCTCGTCCGGAGGAAGAAAAATTTTCAGGTTGACGAAGCAAACGGCTAATGAAGTGAAGAGGAGGTTGGAAACTTCGGGAAGTGCGGTCAAAGCAAATCCGCATAAAGCGCCCCGGATAATTTTTTGACGGTGTCATCAATTTTCAAATTGATTATTATACCCCTCCCCTCTTATCTCTTTTTTCTTCTTATATAATGCGCTTTTCCAACTATATACTCTCCCTCCTTCGCAATTGCAGGTAAACTCACCAATTTTATATTCTTCTTACTTTCTTATCCTCTCCATTTGAAAAACTAATCCTGTTCTTTGTTGCTAATTTGCTATTGACTCATTTGAATGCATTTTTCTTCCCCCCCTTCTTCTCTATCTCTATCTCTATCTCTCGCTGTATCTTTCTCTCACTTCCCCGTAGTGCCCTTCGGAACTCCCTCTCTCTCTCTCCGAATCATATTCTTTTTCTCTCTCTCTCTCTCTCTTTTCCTCTCTTTCCGTTCGTATGATCTGAACGATGCAGATTGGCGGGTTGAAAAGCTGTAAATAATTGAATCATTGCACCGTGCCGTCGCTGCGATTCTTGATAATTGGAAAACTTTCTGCCTCGCACCCCTCTCCCATTTTCCCCGCTCTCACCTTCCGATTTCTTCTTCACCCCAGAGATTTTCTTTATTTAAATCGCTGCCTCATGAATATTGAAGAATAATACACTTATCTGATTAAACTTAAACGACTCCATATCTTTTTTTTCTCTCTCTCTCTTTCTCTCTCTCGCTCACGCGCTCTCTCTGTCTCTCTTTCTATCTCTCTTTATCTTTCTATTTCTCTACGTTCAAAATGGCTCATGAAAATTGATTCGGCCTTTCGTATACTCGATACGGGCAAAGCAATACACTGACTCCTTATAACCTCAGAATTTTAATGAAAAGTCAAGCGTCTTAGAATCATTATCCTAAAACGGCAAGCATTGTCAATGGTCAACAAGAAGCTCACTTTATGTGTGTGTCGCAGGCAGACCAAGACCATAGTGCGATACGACCACAATGAGACATAGGTCGAGCTTCAAAAGTCAAAATATACAGGGTCATCAAACCCGGGGTTTTTCTGAAAAGGACTTGCTTTTTAGAGTATTTTTGACTCCTAGTTGTTTAAATTCCGACTTTTCAAATGGGAGCTACGATTTTTTGAAAATTGGTCTGAATCGAACTTTGAACTTCGATATATCGAAAACGAAAAACGATATCGATCTGCGGTTTGTGCCAAAAGTCTTTAAATTTTATGCACTTTTTAGTTATGTAATAAAAAATGGGGGTCGCCATTGGAAATATTCGATTTTCGGAGGGGCTAGCCCCCCTAGCGGCCCCCCGGGGGGGGGGCCCCGGAAATTTCAACAAGACCCAAAAGTGCATCATGGCCATATTCGATCACCTGCAAAATTTGGTTTCTTAAAAATCAGCCGTTCAAAAGTTACAGGGGTGTACTAAGACTTTTTGAAGACCCTGTATGATTTTTCATAAGGCTTTCTTTCTTCGCTGATTTTCGGCTACATTTTTTCGATCTCAAACTAAAGTGCGACGCGAAGCGCTTCAGATCTAAAATGTACAAAATCCACAAACTTACAAATCGATTACGTAAAAAACAAAAAATCTGGAAGGAAAAATCGGACTATAGGAGAGAGCACAAAGAAAGTGAGTCTTGAAATTCAGTGGTGGGGGGGAAGAGGGGGAGGGGGGACAACAAACTCACAAACGGTCGGACCTGACGCTTTCCTTCCGTTATTTATTCTCTTAAAAGCTCAGTGTTCTCGAATTTCTCCATAAACACAAGGAGCCGTCCAAGCGGAGCGGTGGAGTGAGGAGATGGCCGGAGTTAAGGGAGGAGAGGGGAGGGGAGGAGGATGGGGCGAGAAGAAAAGCAATGGGACAAGCAAGTCTCGGGGTCTTGTCAAATGCCATGCCAGAAGCCGTGTGGGGGTGGGGAGACTTTTAGAGGGGGGGAATGGTTGGGTTGGAGGGAGGGGGGGTCTCGGCGGACAGGACCGATCGAGATGAGTGTAAGTACACGCGGCGGAGATGGATCATTCGATGGATTGGAAAGGGGGAAAAATAGGGGAAGGGGGGGGGGTTTGTAGGGGAGGGGGGAGTTTGTAAGAAGGGGGCAGGATGGCTTGGAGATGGCCGAGTAAATATTTTTCCTCCTCGTTGGTCGTTCCGCAGCGAGCAAGCAAGGAAGCGAGCGCCGTGCGTCTAGGGAACGCAATAATTGTCACGTACGTGACATTTTAATTGACAGCTCCGCAGGAGCAACGCGGCGGAGGAGCTCGGAGGCGCGGCTCAGGCAGGCATTCATAAAGGCAGCCGGCGACACATCGTAGCAGGACGTGGACATTCTTTGGATATCGAAAGTATATACGCTATTCGCGGTCCTTGATTGGAGAGGACCCGGACGAACAGGATCGGGAAGGAAACTCCCAAAGGGGCTAAGACGGATTTTGGAACAGTGAGGGAGTGATGGGCAAAACTCATTTTTTTAATAACTATGCATGATTAACTAAAATTATTCGCATCGTTCTCGCATGTTACTTAGTAAATCGAAGTTTTGACCCTACCAGCATATTCATCTGTCATGTGATGAATGACTGGTACATAATTCACTAAAATTATTCTCATGATTTTAATTTTATTCCTCTTAGTAAATCGAAGTTTGGACACTACCAGGAGAATCATCTGTCATAAGATGAATGACTGGTAGTATTAAAAACTTTGATTTACTAATAGGAATAACAAGAGAATTAATAGTGCGAATAACTTTAGTTAATTATTCATTCAAAAAATTATTTTTCCCATCACTGCAGTGTGGATTGTTTTACGATTCTAACTTGATGAGTATGTATTCTATGTATTATGAGAATTATGAGAATGTATGTGTGAAATTTGATAATATGTCAAAAGTACGGCTTTGGGCCACAAATTTCCCATATGAATCGATAAAAACAATAAGGCTTTTAAGGCGAATCTTCAACGTTTAGGGTCCATTTCTGCCACCATGGCTCAAAGTTTTTAAGTGATAGACAGGCCTTATCAATTACTGACTGGTGAGAATTTGGAACTGAAGAGCAACACCTAAGTTCTGAAATTTATCAGTGAAGAGGACCGTCTGTCCCATACAAAATTTGAGCCCAGAGCGCTACCGTTCGATTAATGTCAAACTACAGGCCGAAAAAAATTATATTTAAGAAAACGGAATGTCAGTTACTAGATGATTATTTGAAGAATGTCTCTACAAACAATCTCTTCAATAAATTCAAAAATAAGGCTGAAAAAACTAGAACATGAAATATCGCATTTCGATAAATGAATCTATTTGCGATATTCCATTTTGTGTACTTTTAGCCTTATTTTTGAAGTAATTGGCGAGATTTTTTGCAAAGACATTCTTCAGATTATTATCTAGTAACTGATTTTCCGTTGCCTTAAACTTAGAAGTACTTTTGGTATCATTTGACATTAATCTGGTGTCTGAAATCGACACTAAACACTGAAAAACCATCTAAACCGCAAATCTGGCAACGATTTATGCAGTTGACTCATTTGCACTGAGAAAGAAGGTTATGGCAAAAGCGAAGTGCAATGGCAGTGTGAGTATTATTAACGGGTCTGAAAAAATAGATTAAGATTTGTCTGATCAGAAATTCTGGTCGTATTGAAGGCTAGAAGTTTTCCGCGCTGTAAAAAGTCGACTAGAAATCACCAGAAATCACCTTTGAATTTTTGTATGGAAGAATTGCCGCCACCAAAACTTAGTTTCGCTTGAACAATTTTAATGTGATTGATTGCTAAAAACCTGACATTCACTATAAGTTCTAAAAATTGCGATTTATACAATGCTAAATCCTGCAACACGGTTAACTAAAAACAAAACATTTATAATATTAGGTTAGGATATACTTCTAACATACATTTCACGAGCGTCGCTTGCAAATGCAAGCGTTATAACATCATTTCGTGCCCATTTCCCAGACCCAGTTTGTGAGACTGTATGTGTACAGACAGTTTTTAGAAATATTGTGAAACATCTTCCAGGGTTTCCAAAACAAACTCATACAGCTTCACTTGCGAAGCAGCAAGTGAGTTTGAATTTATTTCCCCCCACAAAAAGTAAGTTATGTTATTTGACAGAAAGCACCGGTATGACAGTGAGCCCGTATTACGTCCCTCGCGCCACGATATACTAAACCGTTAGAGAGGAAAGGAAACCGCATACCTCAAAATCATGCTCTTTGTTGCTCAAGAGAAACATAAAAGAAATGATGCTGCAATGGTTTCACCATAAAAATAAATAAAAAAAAAAAAAAAAAAGTCGGAAGCAATTTTTTTTTTTTTTTCAATTGTCCCTCTAAAATAGCAAAACCACAACAAAGTATGGAACGTCCAGCAAAAGTTGAACGCCGAGTGGTTAAGCGTTTAAAACTGCAATGCACGCATCTCATTCACTCACTAACAGATACACACACAAACTCATTCACGACGCAAAGTCACTGAGCCGATCATTCCGAGGAAATAAATATGAAAACCAGGACATGGTGGAGGGTTAAAGGAAGGAAAAATAACGAAGGGAGTGAACTTTTTAGAAGGTCCGAACCCACCCCCTCTCCTTCCCCTCCGCATTCCTCCCGACCACTGACGACATCTCTTCTCACTTATGGCTCTCGAAAAACTGTCATACCGCTGAAAAGCTATAGCTTCCCCCTTTCCGATGTAATAGCCATTCAGATCTAATATTCCCTCGCATCAGTTTATACAATATTAATTTCAAAGCGAATCCGCTCCCCGTCCGAACCTAGCAGAATCTGCATTCATCATACTTATATTTTGTATATTTGATCAGGTTTTTCCCCCCCCGTCTTTTAGCTTTCTCGCTCCTTCTAGTTTCTCAAAACCTCACGTGTGTCGCCTGTATTTTCTCTCTCTCTCTCTTTCTTATCGCACATTCTCGCCTTTCTTTTGCCTCCTCTTGCCTCTGTATCTCTGTCCCCTCTCCGTTTGGGGAATTGTGGAGAGGGTTAAGGAAGAGAAACAGAGATAGGTGCAAGACCGTAAAACATACGAAGAGAGAGTTAGAGAGAGGGAGGGGGAGGGAAATAAAGGGAATGAGAGGGAAATCCTCTTCTTTCCTCTGTCCTCGTTTGAAAGGAATACCCCCGACCTCATATCTTTGTCAACTCGTTTCTTCGTTAGTTCCGCTCTGCAAACTCCCGTTTTCTTCCCCAGTGACATAAAACGAGCGGGGTCTCATGAGTTTCCGATATTTTCTTCTCGTTTAAAAGCAAGAGAGAGAGAGAGAGAGAGAGAGAGAGAGAGAGAGAGAGAGAGAGAGAGAGAGAGAGAGAGAGAGAGAGAGAGAGGAGATAGCAAAGGGGAGATGCCGCTTTAGATTCTTTTAATCGAACAGTCTTTTAATTAATTTTCTTTGAAATCTGAAAGCTGAACGGTGTAATACACTTTTATTGAAAACATGGACAAAAAAATATGTAAATATAAAAAAAAAAAAAAAAAATTGACGTTTTAGGTTCGGTGGTTTTAGAGAAGATGCTTAACGTAGCTGACAGGATGTAAGCACATTTTAATGCCTTCATATATGTATTGATTAACAGCGGACTTCAAGAGCCAGTTTATTTTCATGTGAAGATTTTTCACGTCGAAATAAATAAGACCGATTCCGAAAAGAAAAAGTCCATGATACAAGAGGTGCGCTCTTCAGAGAAAATGATCTATTCAATCACAATGCCACTTTTTCAAGAGGAGCACACCCGAATTCGTCCTCATTTTCTTTCATGAATTTGGTATTGCATCAAGAATCTGGGAACCAGTGGCGACTTGTGGTATTTTGTAACCATATTTTTTGTCTTTTGAACCATACAAAAGTATCGATTTCTCAGGGATTCAGAATTTCCTCAAAGATCGATTATTTTCTGTAGGTTTAAATGAAAGGGAGTTCGTTGTTGCCATCTCTCACGAGCCACAATCACTACTTGGAACGCATTTTATTATGAAAGTAACTAGATGTAATTTTTGAGTTCACAGTTTTACTAGAAATCATAGCTAGACACTCCGTTTCATAGAAAAACTAGACGATTGTTTTTTTTTTTTTTTTTTTGTTTGTTTTTTTGTTTCGATCTGCCGTCGGATAGGACGTAGTTTCCATCAGATACAAAAAAAATATATTTATCAAACAACTCTCAGAAATTTTCAACTAGCAATAAACTTATGTAAATGAATTTGAGCATTGCAGGTGACCTATCTTATTGCGACTTGAGCACTTTCCCTTCAGCCTGGAAGCAAGCTGAAGTAATAATGATACACAAAGCTGGGAAGCCGCCTAACGAAGCGTCCTCCTATAGGCCTATCTCATTGCTCTCTAGTTTTGGGAAATTATTTGAAAGACTATATGTGAAACGTTTAAAAAAAATCGTTGAGGAGCGAAAAATTATTCCGGATCATCAGTTTGGTTTCAGAACTCAACACTCGACCATTGAGCAAGTGCATCGACTGACTGAGGTCATTGAAGAGACATTAGAAAATAAAATGGTCTGCTCTGCTGTTTTTCTCGATGTAGCAAATGCTTTTGATAGAGTTTGGCACGAAGGGTTGTTGCTCAAACTGTACAGGCTTTTGCCAATAAACCATTACCGTCTTTTGAAGTCCTATTTGCAAAATAGGTCATTCAGAGTGCGATTTGACGGTGCTTTTTCTGTTTTCAGAGAAATCAAAGCAGGAGTCCCACAAGGCAGTTTTTTGGGACCAATTCTATTTAATATTTATACCAGTGATGTTCCTCAGACTCGTGGGACTCGCTTAATGAAATTCGCTGATGATACAGCCTATGGGGCCAAAGGTCGTGATCTGTATCTCGCAAATAGAAAGCTGCAAACGGCACTTAACAGATATTCTAGGTGGTACAGAAGGTGGCGATTTGCCCTTAACCGCCAGAAATCTGTGCATATCATATTCACAAACAGGGCTGTAGGTTACATGCCAATATTCTTAGGTCCCAATCCTGTTCCTTATTCAGACACGGCGAAGTATCTTGGCCTGACTCTGGACACCAAATTAAGGTGGAGAGCTCATGTCAAGAAAAAACGGGCTGAGCTTGGTCTGAAATATAGGAAAATGTACTGGCTGTTAAGGCCTGACTCAAAACTATCCGTTGATAATAAGGTCCTACTCTATAAACAGGTATTGAGACCAGTATGGGCGTACGGTTCCCAGCTTTGGGGGTGCACCGCAAATAGTAACCTGAGGCCTATTCAAACCTTCCAGAATATGGTCCTAAGGAAAATTGTTGGGGCACCCTGGTATGTCAGAAATTCTGACATACACAGGGATCTAGGCGTCGATGACGTCAGAACCCACATTAAAAAAATAGCTGAGAGGTACGAAGCTCGGCTACACTCTCACCCGAACATAGAAGCTATTCGCCTTCTGGACAATAGCAATGTCCTGAGAAGGCTCAAACGGCGCAAGCCTTTTGAGCTGGCCTCGGATTATTATCATAAAATCTGAGGGACGGGGTCGACCTTTTTCTCCTTTTTTCCCTCCTCCGCTCAGAATTGTCTTTACCTTCACTTCACTTTCCTCCATCTTTTCATCCCTTCATTCCATATCATCATCGTCATCATTATCGTCATCATCATTTTTATCTCTCGTTCGTTTTTTTTTTCAGGAACATAAAACGAAGGAAAATTTTACTATATCCATAAATATTTACAAAAAATCATACTGTAATTATTTTATACTATTTATCATAAGAAAAAAACAATTATTGTACTCATGTTGTATAGTCGTGTTAATAAACTTGTATAAAAAAAAAAAAAAAAAAATATCTTATATTATATTTGTAAGAATAAAGCTAAGTTCCCGGAGAACCGTTGCACCGTTCGGGAGGGGCCTGGTACCGTTCGATCGGGATCGGCTCCAATGCTTCGGGAAAATTATAAGTTTTTCCTTACGGGCCCCGCGTCCCTTTTTAAAATGCTAAAAACTTTTCTCTCAAAAAGTTGTGCGAGTGCGAAAAGGATGCGAATCAGTTCGTTTTGCAAGGGTGAGAGAGAGAAGCGAGATTTTGTAGTCCTTTTTTAAATGCATACGTGCGGAAGAGCATACGATTTTGTACGCGTGTGAGCGAGAAACGTGATGCTCTGACAATTTTTTTTTTTTTAATTCGATCGCACGATTTGACGTTACCATGGCGATGTTCATCATATGTTTTACTCGCGGGAGGAACCGTTCGGGTAGACGCATTTTAATAGCGACTTAATGATATCGATGTGTAGCTTCGACTTTTTATCCATGTATTTTCGTAGGTATATTCAATAGGACAGTCACAGTGCTGCTAGCTGTGTCGAGAAATATACAGTCACTTCAGACTTAATAAAAAATTTGTATCTTTTATGTTAAATATACGACAGCACTGTACAGTCTTCGATTGATGATGGCTTGACGCGGTTGCTGTATCGCTTCGTGATGTATAGAGCTTCGATATTTATCATATGTTTCATACGAAAATTTACAGAATAGTACAATCAACGAGTGATGACTTGATGAGATCGGTGCATTGATTCGATACCTCGAATATAACCCTGCAAATTTGAGCTAGGTTTCGAGAATTTATAAAGAAACTAAATGATTAGGGACATTAGGGTTAATATTGATAAGTTGAGACGGTGGTTATATTTTTCTTATTAATAAACTGTTAAATATTACTGAGTTAAGTAAATAATTGGCTTCCTGTTGTAAATGCGTTGTTTACTTTAAATGTGCAAGTGATCCATCCAAGAATACTACTTACTAACGAACCAAGAATATGGTTGCAAATTTTTTCATTTTTAAGTTGGCGATTTGAGTTGTTTTCGTTTCAGTTCGCGTTTTGGCAAGGTTATAATGTTTTTAAGGTCTGTTTTTTCCGATTTAAACAAAAAAAAAAACAAAAACAAAACAGAACAAAGTTTCGATGGATCTCTTGAGCCTTGAGTATGTAGTTTTTAATGGTTCATTTGATTATATACCTGTTATTTTTTAATCTGTGCAGTAATATTAGTGGGCCAGTACGACGTTTATTTCGAAATAGACGGTTCTTTTAGTGATGACTTGGTGATGACGTCATCCGGTGATGAGCGTTCCAAACAAAGACAAACTGTCTTTCTTGCTCTCATGTAACCCCCATGTTGTACTGCTATACTATAATTTAAAAAAAAAAAAAAACTGTATTTAGAGACATCTTTTGTGAAATATTTTTTGGCAGAAATGCATTCCTCAATTTTAATGCGATTTTGCTATTAACATGCCGTAATACGAGGCCCTGTGTATACGAACCAGGACACTAGAAAGCAGTGGCGGCTCGCCAGGTGAGGCAAGTGAGGCGACAGGGATCCATCACCTCACATTTTTTGAAGTTTGAGAAAGAAAAAAAAATTAAAAAAAAACATACAAAGGTTTAAATAATTATTATTCCATCGTCCTTTCTTTCAATAGTCCAAAAAGTATGAATGGAACATACAATTATCAAAAAAGTTTATGTGAAGAGGATTTAAAAAAAAATCCTGTACACCTCTCATTTTCGTCGCCTCACCTCCACGAGCCGCCAGGGCTATAGAAAGAGGTGGGTATACACGGGATTGGAGGTCGCACGGGAGAGTGGGTGAGATAAGAGTTTGAAACGCTATGCCAGTTTTGTCACAACCGATTGCGACCGATGAGTGCATTTATTGATGTAATTTTTGCCTAACCGCTTACTTCACACTAAAACTCTATGGTGAACTTGAGATGCCCTTAGATTCTGAAACTGGGTCCAATAGACCCGTCGCGTCGCACGCTAAAATCGGCTGCCAGCAGTTGTTCACTGGTCATACTAACTTGAGCTTAGTGAAGTGGTCTGGAACAACTCTAAAAAGTAGGAATTTCATCATTTGGGGGGGGGGGGGAGGCGACCATTTAAAAGCGCCAATTCCCAAAAAAGATAAGCCAAAAGCTCTAAAACCTACACCAAATGTGCCAAGGAATTTTTGAAAAAGTAGCCAAAAAACGGCAATTTGCTGCGAAATCGATAGTCAAAAAGCGCTGAAAGAATGACCCCAAATAATAGGGGGTGTATAATGTGTATATGACCCCACGTCCAATAAGCTTAAAAAATTAAAATCTTAGATGAAGTTTGCTTGAATTTTCGAGCCAACCTATCAGGGCTGCCGTTTTGCGTAGAATCAATGCTATTTTTTAATTCACCGATGATTCCACCGGTTGAGAAAAGATTACACAGTTCAGTTCAGATCATGACTGTAGTAAACTAAAATAATCGCATCTGCAATCTTTTCTCAACCGGTGGAGTTGTCGATGACTTTAAAAAACTTGCGGATATTTTAATTAATCAACGAAGTTTCCACCGATTAAGGAAAGATTACAGATCAGAGTATTTTCGTGCATTACAGTCATACACTGAACTGAACTGTATAATCTTTTCTCAACTGGTGGAATCATCGGTGACTAGAAAAATAGCATTGATTCTACGCAAAACGGCAGCCCTGCAACCTATTTCAAAAAATTATTGTCGTTAATGAAGGGCTGTTTGAAAAAGACATACTTTTCCCGCGCTAAGTTTCTCTTCCACTCTTCCATAGATTTTTTATTTACTGAAACGCAATGTCTTATACTCTTACATGTCAGTCAACGAAAGGTTATTGTAGGTGTGCGATCTCGGTCATGCGTATTTGTTCGCTTATCCCGAACTTCTCATTTTATTGTGAATGCATTAGGTTTCTCACTCTCGCGCTGTCTCTTTCTCTCCTTTCCTTCTTTTCTCTGTACAGTTCTAAATCGTGTAATCCACATGCGCTAATATGACGCATTCTAATGCGCCATTCTAGGGGTTTCGGCGTCTCCATGAGCGTCAAAAAAAATTGGCGGTTTTGGATCGGGCCCTCTTGAGAACGACTACCCCTAAAATGTTTAAGTTTCTTGTAAGGGGTTGGCGGCGGGGGTTATGCTATTTATGCCCTTCCAAATGATTACTCCTGTTTTCTAAACCTTTAGTGTACATGAGAAAATACCACTGTAGTGTAGTATTTCAGGAATAATAGAGTAAGTTTTTAGATTTCGTTCTTCGGAGCAAGATTAGATGGGCGAATAGCAAACGGAGTTAGAGAGTGGATGATATCGAGTCAAAGTCTAGCTTGAATAAACAAAAATCACGCGAAACGGAATGATGCTTGGCCGCGAAGCGGCCACCGGCCACTAGTAATGGTATAATGGGGACTGAAGTGAAGAGGGCTGGATAGGGTTCAAATCAATGGAAAATGGTCTAAATCAGCGGTTCCCAACCTTTTTCAGTCGCGGACCCCCTAGCGGCCAAGTGGAGAGGTCGCGGACCCCCTGACAAAAAATTGATAACCTTTTTTTTTTTTTTTTTTTTTTTTGCCTTTTCTTCACAATATTTCTTTACATACCTAATGGGATCGCTGCGGCTGGGCTTCCGTCACTAATTTGTCGATACTGGGATCGATGTCTGAAAGTTGTATTCTTAATTCAGGCTCCACGTAATTTAGCCGGTTGCGGTATTTGTTTTTTGTCATCTGCAACGCTGAGAAAGCTGCCTCACATAGATAAGTGGTAGGAAACGGGAGCAGTACTTTTAATGCCCTCTCTGCTAATAGGGGAGCGTCGTCACGCAAGCGAGCCCAAAATGACATCAGTGGTAGCCGGTCAAATTCCTGCTTCCAAACCCCCTGTGTCGATAGGTCCAGTAACTGGTCCTCCTCATCGATTGTTAGCCCTTCCAATTCATCTGGCTGTATGGTGAAAGGGTTGCGGATCCATGAAAGTTTGGTGTCCGGTTGAGGGAAGTAATCTCGGAAAGTGTCTTGAAGCTGTTGTAGATGAGTTGCAATCAGACTGCCGATTTCGCCATTCAAGTTCTCTTCATTGGATTTGAGAAAATCAAGCAACTGTGGAAACGCTTCAAAGTCTTTCGATTTAGACTCTAAATCGAAAAGGCTCACCGCAATTCCTAGCGTTCGATCTATTCCAATAATAGACGAAATGCGAAGTTAGCACTTCTGCCATTTTGTGGATCTTCAAAATCACTGAAAAAAGGGCTATTTTAAACTATTTGAAACTTAAAAGTATGAAAATCACTTAAAAACTGTTGTTTGAATACTTAAATTACTTTAAGTAACTCCGTGCCATGTTAATTCAACTATGTTTTAACTATTTTAAATAGTTGAGTTAAAAATTTTTAAGTGGTGTCCTTACTTTGAACTAATTCAGCGATTTTTTTTTTTCAGTGTTTAAAATTTTGTTTTTTGTTTTTCTTTGTCTTGTTGTTTGTTTTTGCTTTGTCTTGTTGTTTGTTTTTGTTTTGTTTTTATTTCACTGGCGCACATTGGATGGAAATATGGATTTTTCTAAAGAGCTGTACATTTTTCTATAGAGTGGAATTCCATAATGAGAGGCCTGCGTAACCACCGTGAATGTAGCAAACTATTGTTAAAATCGGGAAAACATTCTACAAAGCAAAAATAATAATTTGAAAAATGCAAATTTAGCAAAAATATTTGATAAAAATGTAAATATTATTGCTACCGTAGCAGAAAATATTGCAAAATCAGCATTTTTTTTTTCTTTTGGAGAGTGGCATTTCATAAACTGCAATTTTTGCAATGTAAATAAAAGCGTGTTTCCGATTTTTAGCAATTTTATGCCATTTTAACATTCATTTTTTTTTCTGCGCACTATCTATCTTGCTCATGTTAAAATCGAGTGGTGATTTATTTGTTTTTCTTTTTTTCGGGGTCTCGACAAAAGAACATCCAACTGGACCAGACTTTGACTGATGAGCAAATGTGTTGAGGTTAGTAGTAACCAATGAGAGCAAAGTACCGGAGTTTTATTAGCTAACGTAAAAGGTCCAGTTGCATAGCCGTAGCCAGGATATTGTATTTCTCTCTTTTAGCCCATTTAACCGCATGTGTTAGAAAAGGATGGATATAGGGGCTGTCACGTGACTTCAGCCCCTGTTTCTGTCCTTTGCTAACACATGCAGTTAAATGGGCTATGAGAGAGAAAGACAATATCCTGGCTACGGTTATGTCCAGTTGGATAATGGATATTGCTCAACATGATATTGTGTGAAGTCCCCCAAAAAGAAAAGATGTAGTCACAGCGCGATCAGCTAGTACGTGGGCTCTAGAACATATTGTCTCTATTCGCGACTTGGATGATTTTTTGATATGGGGTTGAGGTGTAACTTTTTCTATCTTTGCCCATATATTTTTGCGCAATATCATATCGTTACGATGACACACAAGCATGGCCATTAGCCACCTCCACAAAAACAATACGTTGGAGCATAGCCGTAGCCAGAATATTTTCCTCCTCTCTCTTTGCTCGTTTAAACGCATGTGTTAGAAAAGTATGGATATAGGGGCTGTCACGTGACTTCAGCCCCTGTTGCCGTCCTTTTCTTACACATTCGTTTAAATGGGCTAAGAGAGAGAGAAAGACAATATCCTGGCTACGGCTATGCGTTGGAAAGGATAGAACAAACCACCCTACACTCTAACCTAAAAAATCCACCGCTTTGGTTTTGCAAGGCCACCGATTATAATGCCAATTTAGCTAAATGTTTATGCTCGATGAGCCATCCTCTCGGGTGCAATATCATTTAGGAGGGGGGGGAGCCATATTCCATCATGACCACTCAGAGGGGAAATCAATTGAACATATAGACAAGAACGCGATTCCCGAAATTATTTCACAGCGACAGCATGGAGGGGGAGGGGGGGAATCGTGAGACCCGCCTCGAGCGATTAAAATGGATCAGGGGTATGTAGCATCGGAAAAGTATGTGAGAAGGGGAGGGGGTGGAGGGCCGGGGGCCGGGGAGGGCCAGGGCCGATGGTACGGTATATCGGGAGTGGGGAGCCCAATTAACGGGGGGGGGGAGAAGAGGGTACGAGATTAAACGTGCTAATTACTGTATGCAATTTGCTGTTAATGTAATTCTAATTAGAAGCCCCCCCTCAACCACCCCCTCCATGTACGCGCGGTGACGGCGACAATTCTATTTATCATTTCCTCTTTCACACAACCTAACTTAATATTCATCGAAATGTTATCAATTATGGATTCCCAACTCTCTCTCTCTCTCTCTCTCTCTCTCTCTCTCTCTCTCTCTCTCTCTCTCTCTTTCTCTTTCGATCTCTCTCTCTGTCCCTATATATCAGTTTCCTTTCTCTCTCTCTCTTCCTCCGTACCTCTAGCTTGCTCTCTCTCTCTCTCTTTCTCTTGCGTTTCCTTGCATGCATTCAAATTATCGCTTCGACGAAAACCGTAACCTTCCTTCCTTTTACTTAATTTTTTTTTAATTTATGTATTTTCATAAAACACTCTGCTCCTCGACTTTGGCTTTCCTATTTTTCCTCTTCGATGCGCGCAGAAAGAGTTGAGGCTGTGGGGGGGGGGGGGTGCTGCAGATGTCCCGTGATTATCAAGAGTGCTTTTTGATGATGCAAGAGTTCCCACACCTCCTCACCTTTGCTTTTCTGCGCGAGCGTCAGAGAGAACTAGAGAATAAAGAAGTCCGCGAAAAAGATGGATGAAAAAAAAAAAAAAAAAAAAAAAACTCCCTGAAAGCTGTTCAGAGACACAGGGAGCATAACGGGAAAAGCTCTGGGGAGCGAGTGATGGGCGCACGTTTTAGTTCGGATAAAAATCACGAGAGCGCGTCCAAAATGAAATGTTTTGAGTATTTACGGCGGCGTTGCCTTTGCCTCTTACATGACAATATTGACAATATAAGCGAGCGTAATCATAGACAGAACTATAATCTTTCTCTCTTTAAGCCCATTTGATCACATGTATTCGAAAAGGATGGAAAAGAGGGGCTATCAAGTGACTTCAGCTCCTATAACCATCCTTTTCTAAGGCATATGATTAAATGGGCAAATAGAGAGAAATTGTGGTTCCCGGCTACAGCTCAATATGGTCTGAAATCGTAAGAAAGTGGCTAAAAATAAATTACTTCGGATCACTTCCGTAACAAAAAAAAAACCAAAACAAAACAAACCAAACAAAAAAAAAACAAAACAAAACAAAACAAAAAAAAAAACAAAACAAAACAAAAAAAGTACCTTTGAGATTAAAATATTCAGAAGTATTTCGTTTCATAAAGATATAAACAGTACAACAAAGTTAAGAAATTATTAAATCATCGAGTTGGAGAGATCAGTCAAAGCAATGGAGAACGGGGAAAAAATGCATGAATAAACGAGATTGAAAACAACGCACGCGCGGCGCACCGTGTAGATAACTCATCGTACGTGACGGATTTGTTTTGGCCTAACTCGATAATTGAAGGCGCTTCGTTAAGCACGCGTCCGCCGATCACAGAGAGCAACTAGAACAACTAGATAAACTGTGGAATTGCGATGTTGCGGGCTATAATCTTGTTCTTCTTTCCCTCTTCTCCGAAAATCAGCATGTCTTGTACAGTTGTACCCCTTACAATTTCAACTAAATAAAAGCTATTACTTGATGAGTTCATTGCATTATTTTTGTCAGTACAAACTTGCAATTTGCATTTTTGTTAGTAAACTTAAATGCCCGGTGCGATACGTCACAGACCACAACATTTTCTTGTTGATCAATTTATGCAGCAAAATTCCGATGAATAATGACAAAATACTTCAGTAAATTTAAGGTTAGATACTCTCGCGTCAATGACCTTCAGAGGTTCCGATCCGATCAGAAAAGAAAATTACGATTCCACCAGATGTTGCGTTCAAACATACACATAGAGAGGGATCACCAAATTAGTTCATGGAGTGTCAAAGTTTTTAAACTCAAATGTTATATTGTCAAAGATAAAAAGTCACAACTCTTCCGCTAAAATCGGTAAAAGGAAGAAGTTAGTTTGACTCACCATTTTATTATTGATTTCGTGAAAGTGAATTTCACAAACTTTATCGACCACGTCTTCACATTGGAACGTTACAAAACCAAAACCTGGGAACAAAAGAAACAGAACAAAAGAATTGTAGGCACGCCGAAAAAGTATTTAATGGACAAGCAAACTTTAT
The DNA here is from genome assembly GCA_011764245.1 of Trialeurodes vaporariorum. NCBI lineage: Eukaryota > Metazoa > Arthropoda > Insecta > Hemiptera > Aleyrodidae > Trialeurodes > Trialeurodes vaporariorum. The sequence continues at coordinate 58,750,124 of VMOF01000035.1, read as the reverse complement.
TTGAGCTTTAAAAAAAAATGTCTGTCTGGGAAAGCTCATAGCTCACAATATGATGAACAATGGAATTTATACGTGTGTTTTGATCGCTAACAGCGTTGCTGAAGCGTGCATGAGAGAAAAATCCTTAATCCTACTTTTTTTTTTTTTTTTTCATTTTTTTTTTTTTAAACAATCCTTACATAACTTGGTTTGCAAGTTGAAATGTTGAGGCGAGGAAAAAATATTCAGATGAGACCGGGCGGCGGGCGGATACACCATTATAATACGGCAGAATCTGCGTTTATCATGATTTTGTTTGTTTTTGTTTTCGTTTATACTCTAAACAGAATACGCTCTCGCTGTTTCTGCCCGCGCTGTCTTTTTTCCCACTTTATTTTCTTCCTTCCAAATTACGTAAAAAATACTTCTGATGAATACATTTCGTCGCTTAAACGGAAGGATTCCGTTATTCGTATCTAGTTAAGACTTACATTCTTTAGGAGGAAACATCTTCATTGATGCAAACTGTTTTCGAGGAAAGTGAATGAATGATTTTCCTCACTCTGGAGGAAAACATTTTCAAGTGTTCTTTCAGGATTGAATAAAAAAGAGATGTAGTTCCATGAGTAACTGCAGTGCATCATTTTTTGAAAATTACATGTTGCATGGTATAAAAATAGGGGGACAGGAATATAAAGAATAAACATAAGAGACTCCACGCGGTTGCCTCTATCTATATACACATAAAATAATGCAAAGTTTTGAGACCAATGACCAGCGGGCCGATCATTCACTTTATCGTTAAACCGATCGTTAAAACTGTCTACGACTGATGCTATTGGTCGAAAATTGTAAAACTTGGCTGTTGCCACGGTAACCATCGTTAAGAGTCTCGTTTTATAAAGGCTGTTCATGAGTAAACTTTAAAAAAACGGGAATTATAACGATGGTTACCATAGCAACGGCTAAGTTTCACAATATTCGACCAATAGAATCACTCATACATAGTCTTAACGATCGGTTTAACCATGAAGTAAATGATCGGCCCGCTGTATTCATAAACGATACACGTAACATGTATAGTTCACAACAGATTATCTAAGTGCAGTCGATTGAGCTATGATTATTAGCAAAACCCATCGCAAAACGAACACAGCGGGCCGATTATACGCTGTGTCGTTAAACCGATTATTAAGATTGTCTATGAGTGATGAGATTCGTCTAAAATTTTAAAACTTAGCTGTTGGTGTGCAAAACAATTTTGGACCAAAAACATCACTCATAGACACTCTTAAGGACCGATGAAGTAAATGATCGGCCCGCAGTAAACACTTTTGATCGACAACGGATCTAAAATGATCCCGCAAAAATGAATCAGAAAGCTCTTAGATAATTTGAAAGATGATCTGAAATCTATATAAATAAAATCGAAAAGTAAAAGTGTGTTTGCTCTCGATCTCGAAAACTTTCAGCCCGATTTCGTTCATTAACGTGTTAAACGAAAGCTCCAGTGCTCTACTTTTCTACAAAAATCCGAAAATTATCGATTTTGGCAAAGGGGGGCGCTGAGGTCCAAAATAAGACGGCACCCCGTGTTAATTGTATATCTATATTTATAGAAAAGTTTGTTTGCTCTCGATCTCGAAAACTATCGGCCCGATTTCGCTCATTAACGTGTTAAACGAAAGCTCCAGTGCTCTACTTTTCTACAAAAATCCGAAAATTATCGATTTCGGCAAAGGGGGGCGCTGAGGTCTAAAATAAGACGGCACCCCGTGTTAATTGTATATCTATATTTATAGATTTTTTGAAGAAAGTTTGTTCGCTCCTAATCTCGAAAACTACTCGACCGATTTAGACCGTTCTTTTATCAGATGAAAGCTTGAGTCTTCGACATTTGCAGCAATAAACGAAACTTTTTGATTTCAGCCACAGGGCGCTGCCAAGCCCCCAGAAAGGTCACGTTCCATGTAATTTGTATACCTATATATATCGGGTTTTTTCAAAAAGTTTGTCCGCTCTAAATCTCGAGTTCTACCAGTCCGATTAAGTTCGTTTTTTCACTGGAAGAAAATTTGAGTAGTGTAGATGTGCACAAAAATACGAAAGCTTCAAAAGTTCTAAAAGGGGCGCTCTTACTCCCCCTAAAAGGCACGCCCATAAGAAAGCATATAGAAAAAAAAACTCGACTGTTCGAGCGGTCTATGTTATGTACGGGGTGTTCCAGAAAATCGATACCTTCCTGATTTCTCTGCGAACGGACGACGGACGTGCGTATCCAAAACTCTGATTCACAGCCGATCATTTCGATCCAATCACTTAACTCTGACGTAAGTGGCAGTGGAGGCGGGGGGGGGGGGTATCCCACAGCCTCAGCTACCCATTTTGGTGTCCATATCAACACGCAGAGAGCGGCGAGCTTATAGTAAATTCAATAATATAGATATGAACCTAGGTATAGTACTGATTAGACAATTTTTATCCAAAATGGTTGTTTTTCGAATTATTTATTTGCTTAAAACGATTAAATAGATTTATTTTAACTACATGCAAACAAATTTTGATACAAACTTGGATGCGATTGGACCGTTTGGTCGAGAGCTAAAATGTATTGGAAGCAAACGGACAGGACCTTTTTCAATAATGTAGGTAACTTTTGAAATCAGGGGATAGTGCAGTGCAAATATATTCAAGAAGAAGACTCAAATGATGTATTTTTTGTTCTTGGAAATTGAAAATCACACTATAAGTCATTTTTGGAGGACCCTGTATCAAAAAAGGTTGAATAGTTGCAGAGCGTTCAACGTTAGATTTGGACAGGCCGCAATAAAACCGTCAAAACGAGGATCTATATGGTGGTGTGAAAGCAATTCCTGAATAAGCGAGGTCTCTCCCTGTAGGGATATCTCTTCACGGTTTAATGTGGGGCTTCAAAAATGTTGGTGAGGGCCACGTGACGGGCCTTTGAGTGGTGATCAGGTACTAGGTTCGGCTTCGGCAGCCAACGCGTCTCTTTTGTTTATTGACTTACGAGGTTTTCCGATCTAAAAGAGAGTGTTACACTTGCTCTCTTGAATAGATGCCGGCCACTCTTTTAGATATATGATTGATTCGTTGACTGCGGACTTTTGATTGAAATGCATTTCTCAAAATTCCTCCTTGCGAGGTTCATTTATTTACCACAAAACTTATGATTCCTTCCTCGAAAACAGAGAATCTTCATAATAACGGATAAAAGATACGCGTGATGGCACGGCTCGCGTCGCGTACGTCCGTGAAGTACTCCCCCTAACATTAATTTTTTCAATTTGTTTTTGCTCAAAAATTTGCAATCGATTTGATATTCCTTGCTATACCTTTCAAAATTTTGCTATCCTCACCCAAATTTTACTACAGTAAATTTTTGTTGGGGGGGGGGGCAGCATCACGCCAGCCCCCCCAACCTCGAGCTACGGACTTCCGGAATGGCTCAAAAAATTCCTCTCACTTGCTATTTTTTGGCGTCTAGCTTTTTCAGAATTTTTGCTATCCCTCAATTTCCCATAAATGGCCTAGCACGAGGTGGGGGCTAGCGTGATGTTGCCCCCCCCCCCCACCTTTGGTGGCCATTTATGGGGAATTGAGGGGGAAAGCAAACATTCTGAAAAAGACGCCAATAAATAGCAAGCGAGAGGAATTTTTTGAGCCATTCCGGAAGTCCGTAGCTCGAGGTTGGGGGGCTGGCGTGATGCTGCCCCCCCCCCAAACAAAACTTGATTGTAGCAACATTTGGTTGAGGATAGCAAAATTTTGAAAGGTATGGCAAAGGATAGAAAATCGATAGCAAATTTTTGAGCAAAAACAAATTGAGAAAAATCAATGTTGGGGGGCCAACTTCACGGACGTTGCGTAGCTAGCCAAAATTCACTAGCAGGACGAGTGATCAGGGGTCCAGGGGGCGAAGCCCCCTGGCTAGACGTGAGAGCGAGCGAAGCGAGCACCGAACGGCTAGTTGGTAATATAAATGTCCCTGAATTTCCGTCCTACAGAGATTCAGCCCGACTTTCATTAGCTGGAGAGTTACCGTTGGCCCCTCTATGTTAGTAATCAAAAATACATATATACAGCTCTGTGACCAAGTACTCCTCCGCTATACATTCGATAAGCTACAGGGTGTTTAGAACAAGAGTTTAGCTTATCAAGCGTAGCAAACGGAGACATTTCGGTTACATCAAAATAATCGCTTTAATTTTTTTTTACACTGTAGAAGAACCGATAAGAAGCCTCCATTCATCCAGTCGACCGGTCTTATCTAATGGTTTTGAAGATCAGCACGCAATGGAAGGAGGGTAGGGACCTTTCGAAGCATTTGGCCAAAAAAAAAAAAAAACCAATAGCTAGGATAAATAAAAAAATAAAATCTGCAACAACAAAATGATATTTGATTAAAAAAAAAAAAAAAAAAAAAAAAAAAAAAAATATTCACCCCTCCGAATTCAAAGCAGCAGGGAGGGGAGGAGCGAGGAGTGTTTTTATCGGACCAAAAATTTGTGAACTAAAAAGACAGCACAATAGGAAAAACTTTGCAGGACAAAGGAGAGAGTGGAAACTGTTAGCTTCTTGACGAGAGGGTAAAAAGAGAGGGGACAGGGGATGAATAAATAGATAAATAAATAAATGGATGGAGCTGTTTGAAAACGTATTGAAGGAGTTGAAGTCTTAAATGGAGGATGTTTTATGGAAGACTGAGAGAGCAGCTCAAGGAAAAGATGCAGAGAAAACTCTAGACAGAGAGAGAGGAGTGGAGAGGAGAGAAAGATAAAGAGTAAGGGGTGTTTGAGGAATGGGGGGGGATAAGGGTGATGGTGGGGATGAGGGGGAGGCTGAGCGTCAATTGGGTGTTTATTGTTTACTGAACGAAAATTCGTGCATATAAAAACACAACAACACGAACATTTTGCGAACATGACTCCGCCGCCCCCTCCCCCTCCCTTGTACGTCACTCCCCCGACCCGTCTTCCGATTCATCTTCCGACGAACCAACCCTCCTCCCCCCCGTCCATCGCAACCATTACCCCCTGCTCCCTTCGCCGTCCTCGTAAAAAAGAATCGTAAACTGAATTGTTCGATAATAAAACACACAACAAAACAACACCAACAATAACGGAGCTAAATCACAATTATAATGGAATAAAAATATCTCTCGACTCGATTCGGCTCGACTCGGGCTTTTGAGCTTCACTCGCGCGCGACCTCCCGAGTGAATGTTGCCACATTTTCCTCCTAGAATGCGCCGCTTCCAACGCAGCAAGCCGGCTTGAGGGGGCCTCCAATGCAATGACGCGACGCATCGGGAACTTGCGTTTCTTTTTCTCGCTGTCCCTCTCTCTCTCTCTCTCTCTCTCTCTCTCTCTCTCTCTCTCGCACTTCCTCTCTCTCTCTCTCGCACTTCCCCCCCCCCTCTCTCTCTCTCTCTCTCTCTCTCTCTCTCTCTCTCTCTCTTCCTTTTTCTCTTTCTTTGTTTAGTTTTTTTTCTTCTCTTATATTTATCTTATGTTAAGAGATGAGCCGTCTTATAAAGTACGATGAGATTAAAGTAAAATTAGTTTGAGATGAGCTTTGCTTTTTCATCGGAGGACGCTTTGCGATCAGTGGCGGTCCGTGCAATTTGGCAACCATTCAATTTTGCTTTTTAAATTTACAAAATACAATTGATTCTTGACGAGACTATGACATCCCCTGGAAGAATCGATTGTTTTACTTGTATTTAAAAGGTGAAAAAACACTATATTGCCAAATAGTACGAGCCGCTACTTTTCACAATGAAAACGTCAAGGCTTTAAAGTGATTCTTTACTTGTGTGAAGTGAGACTTTAAAAACTTTAAATATATGTATTTTTCTGCAAGTTTTATTCGAAAGTGGCGTCCCGATAGGAACTGCGTAGTTTTTTCTTCAATTTTTTAAGCCACGTTTCTACAGTATTGATCCTAGATTGACGGATAAATCAAGCACGGACACTTTAGCAAAATGTGAGGCTCTGTAGACAGTGGAGACGTTTCATCAAGCGTAGTAAAACGCCTCTACATTACCTAATGTTTTGCCAACATTTCGGTGCTCGATTTCTTAATCAATCTTGGACCAATATTATTGATACTTGGCTTAAAAAGTGGGGAAAAAAATAAGCAGTTCTTGTGTGTAGCCATACTGTATATTAATGCTTGAATAATGATTTAAAACGTGCGTTTAAGCCTTAAAAGACAAATGATCAAAAAGTGACTAGTGACGCTATCTATCGAGCCAGAATCACACTTCAGACGGATGAGGAATCACCTTGAGTAACTAGTATAATTTAATTCGATGGAATTAGTCAAATATAACAGTTCGATTCTACATCCGGAGGCAACACTATATAGCGTTGATTAAAGGTACGTTGACGCCTATTTAAGCAACGCAGCTTCCGTTTTCTGCCGCATGTCACCGCCACCGCCGCCACCGCCAGTCGCCACGCGTCGGTCGAATTTGATCGCGCGGCACAAAACTACACATTTCCCAAATCGAATCGAACGCATCGAAACATTGCGGATCGAACTGCGCCTTCAATTTCCGGACTAGGCAAAGTGCACGGGCAAATCGCGTTCCGCTTCGAATGAGATAGAGAGGACGCAGCCCGCATTGCAAACTCGAGCGAGCCTAATTTACCCTCACTCTCTCCCCCCTCCCATCTATCCCCTCCGTCCATAGCACCACACCGCCGTCATAACGCAACCCGAATTGCACTCGGCGAGCGATGGATTTCGATTGTATCGCGCGCTGTAGCTCCTCGACATCGTGACTCGGTTCAGCTCGATCCGGCCTACAGAAATTTATTTTACTGGCCCGCGATTTAATTTGTGATCAATGCCTCCGAATCCTGATCCGATCTGATTCTGGGAGAGACGGCGGGGTCACTCGTTAAATTGACTGTGACAGATATAACAAAGGCAAGGGTGGGGGTTGGCAGGGGGGAGGGAGTGATTTCGACAAGCAACGTCTGAAAGACGGAAACTATGTCTCTGACTGTTTGATCAGATAGCGTCACAGTGGGTAGACCTTTGTGATTTGGCGATCAAAATCAGGAACGTAAAATTCAAAAGTATTCATACTAAAAAAAAGAGCAATTAGGATAATGGGGCTCTCGCAAACATTTTATATATTATATATATATATATATATATATATTATATATATATATATATATATATATATATATATATATATTATATATATATATATATATATATATATATATATATATATATATATATATATATATATATATATATATATATATATATATATATATATATATATATATATATTTATAATAAGTAAACAAAATAAGTGGTAAGTGCCTGAATATTTTTTTAAATAATTTTCTGGATTTTATTCAAAGAACAATAAGGCAAAAAAATTACAATTTTAGATTTTAAGAAACAAACGTTTCGGCTGCAAAACATCAGCCATCTTCAGTGTAAATTTTAATTACTAATAAAAATAAAAAACAACCAAAAAAAAAGAAACCACAAACGGTTACATGATGAAGGACAATTAGGATACTGGACAAAAGAGCACTGAGTGCTCCTTTGTCCAGGGTAGACTGCGTCTGCGTCTCTTTGTTTTCTTTCTGCTCTTTCTTCCTTTTATTTTTCATCATGTAACCGTTTGTGGTTTCTTTTTTTTTGCTGTTTTTTATTTTTATTAGTAATTAAAATTTACACTGAAGATGGCTGATGTTTTGCAGCCGAAACGTTTGTTTCTTAAAATCTAAAATTGTAATTTTTCTTGCCTTATTGTTCTTTGAATAAAATCCAGAAAAATTATTTAAAAAAATATTCAGGCACTTACCACTTATTTTGTTTACTTATTATTATGTTTATATAGTGCCATATCTCAACTTAATTTAATATATATTTATATACTGCTTATATTCTATAAGCAAATGAACAGTTAAATCTGATGCGAACACCAGCAAAAATCACGACAATCAAATTGTAAGAGTCCAAAACTCAGTAATAAACTCACAATCAGAGAACAGCTGCTGTAACGGCAAGATCACAATGGCGGAGCTTTGCAGCATGGGCGGATACAGGGAATTGTCTTTCTCTCTCTCCTCCCATTTAAGAACGTGCGTTAGAAAAGAACAGAAGAGCGGGCCAAAGTCACGTGATGGCCCCCTCTGCTATCCTTTTCTAACACATAAGTTTAAATGGAAGGAGAGAGAGAAAGACAATTCCCTGTATCCGCCCATGCTTTGCAGGTATCATTGAAGTCCTGTCTAATTTGTCAGTTTCTCCACGGCAACAGAGATACGTCTCGAATTAGATATAGGAATCTCCTATGATAACTGCGTAGCTCTGACACTTTACCCGATTCTGAGAGTGAATTTCGTGATTTACAGTGAACTCATCGTCGGTTTTACAGGTTTTTATGCAAGAATCAACTCTTCAATTACCTGTAGCAAAAGTTTGCAAGAACCTCATTATCAATCATGGCAAAGATGAATCATACAAAGAAATCTTAGAAACTAATGAGTTGATCGTTATATCATCATTAAAAATCTCACATCTTGCCCGTAAGTATTTTATAATTAGAAGCAGAATAAGAAACATGAATAAGAAGTTGAAGATAGCTCAAAGGTTTTATAAACCTAAACTTGAAAGATGCTACGGATGTAAGAGTATTTGAAAGAAGACTGGAGAGGCATCTGTGCAAATTAGGATATTATTGTGAGCAAGAATATCTTAACCACCAAAACTAAAATTATTAAATAATTACGTTGTATTGCTACATTCTTAGCCTTAGCCAGGATATTGTATTTCTCTCTCTCTTACACCATTTGAACGCATGTGTTAGAAAAGGATGGTTATAGGGGCTGTCACGTGACTTCAGCCCCTGGTTCTGTCCTTTTCTAACACATGCGTTCAAATGGGCTAAGAGAGAGAGAGACACAATGTCCTGGATACGGCTTTGGCTACATTAATCATTAATTTGAACCTTCGACAGTGAACACAACCTGTTTTAAGGACATTATAGCTGTACTGAAAAAATAAATAAATAAATAAATAAATAAATAAATAAATAAATAAATAAATAAATAAATAAATAAATAAATAAATAAATAAATAAATAATAAATAAATAAATAAATAAATAAATAAATAAATAAATAAATAAATAAATAAATAAATAAATAAATAAATAAATAAATAAATCATCCTAAATAAAATTATCGTTCTGAGGATGAACTGCTTCAAGACTCTCAGTTTACATTTGCAACTTCACATAAGTTAGATGTGGCCGTTCAAGTGATAAACGATTTTAAACGATATATTATTTTAAACGATAAAGTTAAAGCAATTTTAACACGCTGATTTTTCACCATCAAACTGATGATTTCTGCCCACTTTGTGACAATTCTGCTTTCGAGTTTATCTGTTCGAGCTACATTGACAGCGTGGCATGGCGGGGTCAACTTACAGGCGCACAGTAGTGCGAGTCTATAGGAGGGATCGGACATGAAATATATTATTAAAAATGCAAATTTATGGTGTTTTTACGGTCACAAAATACAGTGTAAGGAGTGATTCTTGTAGAAAAAATTGCGATAATCTCAATGAGACCACAGTCAAACTTCCACGCTGCGTATTCTTAAAGATACAAGCATTTAAAGATCACACATAATGTCCGGCCTATCCTGTTGACACGTTCCACTGTGAGGCGGTACGCAGCGAGCAGTAAGCAGTAAGCATTGAACGGCAAATGACCGAAGACAAGCAGAGATGAGTGAAATTGAGATGAGCCGAGTAGTTTGCCTGATTAAAAGCTTCGAGGCAGAGACAGCTTCTGTAACTGGAGTTTTCTATCTCCTCTCTCCTTTCGAGAAATTGGTCAAATGGAAACAAATGTCGAATGCTATCTGTATTCCTAGACAAAGGGTTTCCTTCATAAACATCCCGTAAACATTTCGGTCTCTACGCTCTATGTTCCTGAGGTATTCTGTAACGTGGATTGCCAAGGTGGGTCCCAATAAATTCGTCATCAATCAATTAAGAGTATTCATAGTTCCGCGATAACTGATTCTCGAGAGAGGGGGAAAAAACATGGCACGACCTGTAGTATTTACGGTATTAAAAAACGTATTAGAAAGATCTTTGCCGAGTTCAGTCTAAATCTAATCATAAGTTTGAAAAACAAAACAAAACAAAAAACAAAACAAAAAAAAAAGTTCCAGGACTGGCTAAACTTAAAAATCTACACACATTGATTTCGCCCGTCGTTCAATGCTCATTGAAATAAGATACATGGTTTTTAACTTGAATCTGCGGGCCGATCATTTACTTTCATCGTTATAGCAATCGATACGCTTCATATCGAGCGATGCACTGCTCATCGATTGTAAACGGGTGATCATATACTTGCTATGGCCACCATCGCTCGATAGCTCTAAACGGGGCTCTCGATCGACTCGATCGAGAGGTATAACGATGCAATCGATGCAGTTTCTCTGCTCGCTGACAAAAGTGACCAATCACAGCGCAGTTTGTGCTTTTGAATTTCACGCGGCAGAATGAAGAGCAACTGCTAATCTCACCCACAGACACAGCTGTTTATTATTATTGTTTGTTATTGTTTGTGGGGGATGGGGATGTAGTGTTACTATCTGCATTTGTTCTTCAAGCGTCGAATTAGCTTTATTCTATGATTTGTAAGAAATAGTGTCCGTGTTTATGCGTTTCCGTCAGTAATTAGTTGATCCACCGGCCCCCTGCAACTTCTGTGTTGATTTATACTTTTCGTGCGAAAATGCGTAGATACGAGTAGATACTATATGACTTTTGTGTGTTCGTTTCATTTGAATCATTTTCTAGCTCAATTACTGATAATCATGCATGCTTCTCCCAACATTCGACGGAAATTGAACTATCTAGGAAGCTCACATCAGCATTCCTGCGGTTAGAAAAAGTGTCCGTAATTTAGATGGTTTCAGACGGATTCTGTGCTAGTTGTGTCAATGCTCACATCATGTAATATTTTAAAGTCTCCGCTTTTCAGTGATTTTCGTGCAATCTGTGGCTCTTCTTACAAGCATTTTTTCACACCCCTACAGTGTATAGTTGGGTCTTAAAGTATACTCTAGTCTCATTCTCATTGCATCCTTAACATGTTTACCTTTGATTTAATTGTTCTGAGACAAAGTTTGTGTAGGTAGTGTTGTTTGCAGTAATGCCAGTGAGACCTAAAATGACAGAAACATTTTCAGTTCCCATTTCAATCTGTGGCTGGTTGTGAGTCTTTTCTGACATCTCAAGTGTGTTGTCCTAATCTTTATTAGTCGCTTGAGTCTAAGAAAAGTTTTTCAGCAGTCGCAGCATCCATCGGTAACACTTCTATCTGAATTAGCAGAGCGTTTGTAACGATTGTGAAGGTAAGTGAGAGGTAAGTACCTTTCTTTGGTGTCCTCATTAGATTATAACTGTGTACTTTACCTGCAAATCATCTCTCAAACCTCTTTTAACAAGCAGACCATTTTCAAAGCATCAGCTGTGGGAGTTTATCGGACCAAAATTAAATCGGTTAGGCAGGTACATTTAACGCGATGTCAGACTCAAAGCAATTTTGGTTTCCAAATACTGATTATTTCTTTGATTAATCTGTAATCTCTTCACATTCCACTCAACCTACTCTCATTTACTTGAGTGCTGACCTGCCTCCTTGAGAAAGCTGTGTAACTATGATTTTTTAGGCGGTAGGTACCTACCTACCTTTGAATTTTAATAACTTAAGCTCAAATTACATTTAAAGACATGATGAAATGTTTCATCGGCAGAGGTTTTTCCTTCTCCCACTTGCAAGTATTTTTTACTGTGTTCTTTGCTGAATAAATTACACTTTATAGCTTTCTAGTAGATGTTCCTTGAAAAGTTACAAATATAGCTAAGGCTGTGGTAAACTGTATTTATTTTTCATTGATGTTTTGAGTTTTTACAATTTTAATTTTGAAGGAATAAGCCAAGAGCAATAGTTTTTCATTAATACTAATGGAAGAAAACAAGAATTCAGTAACGCTTTGGATAAGTGAAGAATGACTGGAAGAATTGTGTCATAATAATTGTAAGGCAAAAGTAGACAGACTGTTAAAGGTGTCGGGACAAATGTAACGCCTAACATATTTTGACATATTATAAGTGAGTTAGTGGCGAATCCAGCCCTCGCGAACGGGGGGGGGGCAATTATGGGATTTTCTCCTGTATAGGACCCCCTTTACTTGCTTTCGCTCTTGCTTTTCCCCTTCCTCTCCCCTCTTTTCCCACTTTTTGAGCCGGACGATAGGGGGGGGGGCGACTGCCCCTTCGCCCCCACCCTGTATCCGCCAATGAAGTGAGGTGAAATGGAGTAGACTGCAGAATAGAGCTTCCTCTTAATTCTTGCTCCTGCAATGATTGATTTCCTTTTTGCAGATTTTAATTTTTTCTCAATCTGCAGTTACCATTTTGTCTCTAGCAAGTAAGTAGATATCTGCAGAAGACTCTTTTTCTCTCTAGACTTCCTTAGAAATTATAAGTTTGAAAAACAAGAATGGCCCCTAGGAGACTTCTTACCTTATGAAAATTTCAAGGGATGCATAAAGGAATGCTATGAGGTTTTCACTTACAACCAAAAAACCCAGTCAGGATAGCCGGTCAGTCTGTTAGATAATAGAACCAACCAAAATAAACATTTTGTCATTTCTATTCTACTCTAAGTGACTGAAGTTGTCTCCTGCCTTCCTATAAAAGTCGGATCTGTGATTCGTTCGGTGCCTGTGCATCAGAACTTTCTTATCATGAAGGTATATCTCATATGGCTCTCAGAGAGTGTTCTGAAAGAAGCAATACTTTTTGCTTCCTTACTTTCTTCCTCTCAATCCTTTTCTCTTTCAGAGTTGGTGTAAAATTAAGCTTTTCTTATTTCATTCCTTTGTGATCTCTTGAAATGACAAAATGTTTTTTCGGTTGGTTCTATTATCTAACAGACTGACCGACTATCTTTACTGGGTTTTTTGGTTGTAAGTGAAAGCCTCATAGCATTCATTTAAATGCATCCCTTAAAATTTTCCTAAGGTAAGAAGTCTCCTAGGGGCCATTCTTGTTTTTCAAACTTATAATTTCTAAGGAAGTCTAGAGCAAAAAAGAGTCTTCTGCAGATATCTACTTACTTGCTAGAGACAAAATGGTAACTGCAGATTGAGAAAAAATTAAAATCTGCAAAAAGGAAATCAATCATTGCAGGAGCAAGAATTAAGACGATTTTAAGTCTCTCTACTTTTGCCTTACAATTATTATGACAATTCTTCCAGTCATTCTTCACTTATCTAAAGCGTTACTGCATTCTTGCTTTCTTCCATTAGAATTAATGAAAAACTATTGCTCTTGGCTTATTCCTTCAAAATTAAAATTGTAAAAACTCAAAACATCAATGAAAAATAAATACAGTTTACCACAGCCTTAGCTATATTTGTAACTTTTCAAGGAACATCTACTAGAAAGCTATAAAGTGTAATTTATTCAGCAAAGAACACAGTAAAAAATACTTGCAAGTGGGAGAAGGAAAAACTACTGCCGATGAAACATTTCATCATGTCTTTAAATGTACCTAATTTGAGCTTAAGTTATTAAAATTCAAAGGTAGGTAGGTAGGGGTCATTTCACGAAAGATGGCAGATGACAGGTCGGGTTTCCTGCACTGTTGGTACGCTTGAGCATGAAGATTAGAGCTTAAAAACACAAAGACTTCTAATAATTCTATAGCTACTCATAAAAAAATAGTATTAGAAGTCTTTACAAAAACAAAAACTCGATTACACATAGTAAATAAGGCGGTCTGTCATCAGCCAACTCTCGTGAAATGACCCCTACCTACCGCCTAAAAAATCATAGTTACACAGCTTTCTCAAGGAGGCAGGTCAGTACTCAAGTAAATGAGAGTAGGTTGAGTGGAATGTGAAGAGATTACAGATTAATCAAAGAAATAATCAGTATTTGGAAACCAAAATTGCTTTGAGTCTGACATCGCGTTAAATGTACCTGCCTAACCGATTTAATTTTGGTCCGATAAACTCCCACAGCTGATGCTTTGAAAATGGTCTGCTTGTTAAAAGAGGTTTGAGAGATGATTTGCAGGTAAAGTACACAGTTATAATCTAATGAGGACACCAAAGAAAGGTACTTACCTCTCACTTACCTTCACAATCGTTACAAACGCTCTGCTAATTCAGATAGAAGTGTTACCGATGGATGCTGCGACTGCTGAAAAACTTTTCTTAGACTCAAGCGACTAATAAAGATTAGGACAACACACTTGAGATGTCAAAAAGACTCACAACCAGCCACAGATTGAAATGGGAACTGAAAATGTTTCTGTCATTTTAGGTTTCACTGGCATTACTGCAAACAACACTACCTACACAAACTTTGTCTCAGAACAATTAAATCAAAGGTAAACATGTTAAGGATGCAATGAGAATGAGACTAGAGTATACTTTAAGACCCAACTATACACCGTAGGGGTGTGAAAAAATGCTTGTAAGAAGAGCCACAGATTGCACGAAAATCACTGAAAAGTGGAGACTTTAAAATATTACATGATGTGAGCACTGACACAACTAGCACAGAATCCGTCTGAAACCATCTAAATTACGGACACTTTTTCTAACCGCAGGAATGCTGATGTGAGCTTCCTAGATAGTTCAATTTCCGTCGAATGTTGTGAGTGGCATGAGAAAATGTATTTTGGGTAACGAACACGCCGAGGCACTTGGGCAAATTCGCCCGAATTAAGTATTGAAATCAACACGTAAGTTGGTGGCCCGGGGATAAACTAATAGCGGAGGGACTGAAATAAAAACACGGATGTTATTTCACACATATTATAATTTGAAATGAATTACTTCTCTGAAGAACACAGAAAGAAAAGAATTATTTGTCACTGGAAGTCCGGTTGTTTACTCCGTTCGCTGTTTACGCGATCAGCTGAGAACTCTGCCGGCCCCCTTCTCCGCCGACGCGTTTAGCCGGTCCCAGCGCCATCTCTGAATAAACAACGCAAATTAATTGTGCAGTGGTAAAGCGGGAATATTAAAAAAGACTCAAATGAATTTAGCGGTGGCATCAGAAACTGACTTCTTATTCTTTATTTGCATTGCGCGAGTTCATGAGTGTATTTGGGATGTTTTTCCGATTATATTCTGTCAGTTTTTTCGATCGATAACTTATAAAGGTAGCTCAAGAGCTACCTTTATAGAACGATCGATTTGAGGCGGTATAACGATGCTCGAGTAGGTAAATGATCAGTCGATAAGAAGTTAACGATCGAATCGTTTAAAACGGTATAGCGATGGGATTGCAAAGTAAATGATCGATCGATATCGTTATAATGCAATTCGCTCGATAAAAAGGGCTATAACGATGACTTTTGAAAGTAAATGATCGGCCCGCTGGTTTCAACTTCTCGAACACGCTGTAGAGTAAACAGAAAGCATCATCGATAGGTGATAGTGATTTCGTTTCTCCAGAGAAACGATTGTTTTACATGGGTTTAAATGGAAAGGATCCGTTGTCATCAAATTTTATGAGCCGCCACTGGCCAAGGGAAAAGAGAAGGGAAGGAGGAGTGGAAGGACAGGAAGAGGGGAGAATATGGTCGTATAATTTGGCAACGATGCGTTTTCCCATTTAAACCTATGGAAATGTATCGATTTTTCCAGGGTTGAAAAAACCTTCTGAAAAACGATTATTTGACTTGGGTTTAAATTTGGGGGATCCGTTATAGAGGGTTTTAGTAATGGCGACTGCCGGCGATGAGCGTTCCAAACAAAGCCAGTTTGTCTCACTCGCTCTCACGTGACCCCTATGTACTGCCATCTCACTCTAATTTCAAAAAATCGTATTTAGAGACTTATTTTGTGAAATTTTATGACAGAAATGAATTTCTCGAGGCATTTTAATGCGATTTTGATAATAATATGTTGTAGAACAAGGCCCTGTATACGAATTTCGATACTAGAAAGAGATGGATGTACATGGGGGTCACGGGGGAGTGAGTGAGATAGTTTGGAACGCTACGCGAGATTTATCACAACCGATTGCGACCGATGAGTGCATTGTTGTGGTTGTTGGCTAACCGTTGACTTCGGTCTAAAACCGTCTATTGTCAAATTGCCCCTGAGCTCTGCCAATGACTACGAAGGAAGAGGAGGAGAAGCGAGCGAGATCGTGCAGTTTGGCAAATATGTTCTCCCATTTAAACCTATGCAATTTTATCGATTTTTTCGGGGTTGAATGTGAACCCTTCTTAAAATCGATTATTCAACATGAATTTAAATTGAGAGAATCTTTTAAAATGTATCGATTCCTTATGGGGGAGCCTCCTAAAAAAACGATCAATGCACGTATAGGTAGATTTGAATGGAGAGGCAACGTCATTGCCAAATTGCGCGAGCTGCCATCGGCTGGCTGTGGAGTGTGGAGGAGAAGAGAGTTGGGGGGGGGGGGGGGGTTCGTGAGTAGACGGTGCAAGCGAAGTATATACATGCGCGTGCCTTCCCCCTCCCCCTCCCACCGCGCTCCGCTAATACCTTGTACGCGAAGCACTAAATATCTGTTGTCTCAGCTTTGATTTTCTCACCTTTGAGATGGCGTGATCAATCACGGTATTCTCAACTAAACTGATACCTCCCTTATTTAACCCCCCCCCCTCCCCACCCTTTCTCACACCCCACTCGCAACACTTCCTCCCCGTGTCTATTCGCCTCCTCCCTTCCCGTTCTTGTTCGGGGGGGGGGGGGGTGAAGGGTTGAAGGCAAGCGTGGTACTTCACGTAACGTATCCGCCGTCGCCGCTCAGTGAATCTAAACGCGGCTTTTTCTGGACATTAAAATTTGATATTTTTTGTTTAAAAAAAAAAAAAAAAAAAAAAAACATGTTAAAGTTGATAATCTCTTGTTGAAACCATGTTAAATTCTGCTATAGAATGAATGTTTTCACACATTTTCAAGTTATCTTCGCTATCTATTGTTTAAAATCTTGATTTTTCATTTGTAAAAATTATAGTCCCTATATGTAGAGAGTCAAGACAAGTGAAACCATGGACGCCGCCATTGGATGCGATTTTGCACATTTGTTTACATTCTGAGGGCCGCTGTTGTGTTTTCGTCTACTGCAAAGATTGCAGTGCTGCTGAGTATCAAACGATGTAATCTTTTACTGCTTTTATGGATCGACATCTATTTACGCTTTGAAAGATTCTTTTGGGATTTATAGACATTCTTGAGGCATATCCTGATTAAAATTAACAGATTCGTCGAAAATTAACTCTTTATCCGCAAAATACCGTTGGTAAACAACTGCGATTGTAAACAAAAGTGCAAAATCGCATCCAATGGCGGCATCCGTGGAGCCTAAAACTCATCGACCAATCAGAAATTGACTACCCTCTTGTCTTAACTCTCTAAATATAGGGACTCTAGCAAACAGTATGTCCAGGAAATCAAATGTTTTGTTGCAATGTGCGCCGTTCGTAATCTCTGAGCGCCCTCTGCCCTTGTCTTTAAACTGACTAATCAATCAGTTATGAAAAGTCGACTCGGTGCCCAGCACAAATTGGTACTGATCTCGTATTTTGCACCCCTTTAACCCTCCACCCCTACCCCTCCAGGCGCCGTGGCTGTAGTAGGCCCCCACCTTCGTGTCCTTGCACCTTCCTCGCTCAGTGTACCGATTGCAATATTGCCAAATTCCCTCATTTAAATATGTATTTGGGAGTTAGGACAGCCTGTATCATGAACCATCGAATCAAACGCGTCAATTAGTTAATGGAGCTGTTGCAAACTTTTGCTACAGGCTTATTAATAGTTGACAAGGGGGTAATACCCAGTAAAAATTACGATTAACGCACTAAAAAATCACGAAATCCACTCCTAAACTCACAAAATGCTTTTCAACGCTGGACCTTCATGGCGGCCGAGACCGCGGTTTTCTTATGGCAATTATATGCTTCTTCTTCTTCTTGTGTGGTGTTGCGAGAACACCTCGTGTAGATGGCGCTGATTGAAGATAGGGAACCCCAATGAAAACCGCGGCCCCGGCCGCCGCATTACGGTCTCGCGTTTAAACGCATTTGTGAGTTTAGGAGTGGATTTCGTGATTTTTTAGTGCGTTAATCGTCATTTTTACTGGGCATTACCCCCTTGTCAACTATTAATAAGCCTGTAGCAAAAGTTTGCAACAGCTCCATTATAAGGATCCCGGAAGATGCAATGGGGCTCTTGCAAACTGTTGCTGTGAGCAAATGAATAGTCCAATCTGATGTAAAACCAGCATAAATCACGGAAATCACACTTAGAAAGTCTAAAATTCAGTGAAAAACTCACATATTTTCTATAACGGTAAGTTTGTAATGGCGGAGAGACTCATGTATATCATGGGAGATTCCTGTCTATTATGTCACTTCTCTACAGAAACACAGAGATATGTCTCAATATAGATAGGAATCTCCCATGATACCTGCCCCTCTCCGCCATAAAAGGCAATTCTGAGAATGAATTTTGTGATTTTTCAGTGTACTAATCGTCTTTTTTACAGGTTTGTATGCAAGAATCAACTCTTCAATCCCTTAAAGCAAAAGTTTGCAAGAGCCCCATTTTTAATTCACTGCGGGCAGAGCATGTACTTAATCGATGGACCGATGGTTAAAGTTGAGGTCGGCCCCGAGCTCACCACTGCCAGCGTATTGTCGTCGGGCTCATTGTTCGGCACTTCGTCGGTTCGGACCTTTTTCACTCCTCATTTTGACCACCCACTCAAAAATTAAATTTTAGCGGCGGATTTGTGAATTTTGAATAGATGATTTTAAATTTAAATTTTGGTCGGTGTACTTAGAAAAATTATACCAATTTGTCGTCCAATATGTAAATTATGAAAGACTATTGCATTCCTGATTGAGTGATTTCTAAATGCCGTAATCTTTCAAAAACTACTTATTGAGCCGCCGTTTGGTATCATTAGTCTATGCAAGTCGAGCAGAATTTAAATTTATAGTATGTTATTCAAAATTGGCGAATCCCGCTAAAATTTAATTTTTGAGTGGGTAGTCAAAATGAGGAGTGAAAAAGGTCCGAGTCGACGAAAGGCCATACAATAAGCCCGAAGACAATACACTGGCACAGTGTTGCCAGATTGGGGTGAAAAAACAGTACGTTTTACATTGATTTAAATGGGGACAATACGGCTTTTTACCCTCAATCTGGCAACACTGCACTGGCCGACTCGGGGCCGACCTCAACGTTGCCATTTACGCAATTTAATATTTTCGGCCAACTGCAGTCAAATAGTGGACAGACTTATGAGTGATTTTATTGGACCAAAATAGTGAAACTTGACTGTTGCTATGGTAATCATCATATTTACAGGTTTTTACACAAGAATCAACTCTTCGATCCCATGGACCATAAGTTTGCAAGAGTCCCATTATTGATTAGGTTCATTTTACACTATATTGCGCACAAAACCCTATTCATTTGGGTTCCGCAAAAGATGCAAACTTGGCTTCTAGGGGTCGCGTCAGTGGGATTAGGATCGATAAGGAGAAAAAAAAAAAACTTCAAGAAAAACAAGGTTAATACAAAGACGTAAAACTACTCTGAGAAAACTGGTTTAGGTCATTTTCTCCGATCTTTGAATCCGCTTTCGATCTGTACATTAAAATGCACTATACCTTAATAGGCCATGAGAAGAATTTAAATTTTTATTGAGTGAATCGATTTTATGATAGCCTACTTTTCCTAGAAAGGACTTCTGTCAAAGATTTTCCGTCCTTACAAAATATTTTGCGCGGGGTTGAATCCAAAAGGGAATTTCTTGACCATTTTTTCAAGTGCTTCGAGTCCCTGATGGTCTCGTGAATGAACATTGTACTATGACCATCAAAAGTAAGTACCCTGGTCGAAATTTTTACTCTCTTAAATCATAGCAATCACTAAGAAATTTTTGCTGTTGTCAAGTGTTTATGAACTAATCAGAACCCCCCTTTTTAGAGAACGTCATAAAAAATTGAAAATGTCATTGAAAATAAAGGACAATTTTAACAGAATAAGAATTTCGACCAGGATACGAGGGTCGTTCATCTTATAAGTTTCCCTTTTTTTTTATGTCTGGCCCTGTTGGTGTTAGAAACTTTTTATTTATACGGTTAATTTTTTTAAAACTTAGTTTTCCGGCGGAAATTTTTGGATTGAACTCGAAGCAATTTTTACAGGAAAAAAAAGCTATTTTCTCTATATTACACCCATGTCGAATAATTTCCAGCCAACTTTTTGCAGCCAAAAGTATTCGCCTGTTTTGAAAAAAAAAACAAGCAGATAGTTCTGACACTACAGTGTCAGAGAAGGCGCACCTTGAGAAAATTTTGGGTCCTCATGAGTCAAATTCCATTTCCACCATCTCAAAAATAATGCGTCCAGCAAAAAACCGGGTCCGAACCTGGATGCGGCGAGTGGGTAGGGGTTAGGACCACTACATACGATCTTACATGGGACAAACCCTTCGAATATTCCACCCCCTCAGAAAAATTGTCCAGCAAAAGTTAGGGTCCGAACCTGTGAGCGGCGAGTGGAGGGGGGGGGGAGAACCATTGCGGACAATCTTAGGACAATCCCTTCGAATTTTCTAACAACTCAAAAAAATTGTCCAGCAAAAGTTTGGGTCCGAACGTGTTTGCGGGGGGGGGGGGGGGGGGTAAAACCACTACGGACAATCTTAGAACAATACCTCCGAATTTTCCACCATCTCAAAAAATTGTACAGAAAAAGTCCAAGTTCGAACCTGTAAGCGGCGAGGGGGGGGGGGGGGGGGGGGCCACTACGGACAATCTCAAACCCTTCGAATTTTCCAACATCTAAAAAAAATTTGTCCAGCAAAAGTTAAGGTCCGAACCTGTGCGCGGCGAGTGGGGGGGGGGGGGGGGGAGAACCACTTCGGACAATCTTAGAACAATCCCTTGGATTCTCAAAAAATCATCAAAAAAAAAATTGTCCGGCAAAAGTTTGGGTCCGAACCGGTGTGTGGCGTTTGGGGGGGGGGGAGGTTAGGACCACTACGGACAATTTAAACCATCCCCTCAGATTTTCCACCTTTCTAGCAAAAGTTCGGGTCTGAACCTGTGTGCGTCGTGTGGTGGGGGGGCGGTGGGACCACTACGGACAATCATAGAACAAATCCTTCAAATTTTCCTACTGCACATCACTAAACGCACGTAATAAACAATCAAATACTCATAAAACAATTTTAAACCCCCCTTTAGAAAAAAGGTAGTCAACGATATAGTATGTCCCGCAAAATAGGGACATGAAAAAGTGATCGGTAGAAAGAAGAAATCGGACCACCAAGAATCGATTATTTTTCATGATGTGTTAGAGTAGAGAAAAACAATGTTGCCATATTCCATTAGCTGGCACCGTTCTTTGGTTGCCCGGTAAAAAATTTGAACGTGAAGTGTGATGCCATGTAAAACAAAGGACGCCATGGCAAAACGTAAGAAAAGATGAAGAAGTTACAGTGAGTAAAAAACATCTTTCCTAAATGTCCCCATGACGTCCCACGACTGGTGACGAAGCATTTGATCCGCGCACAATGGCCGAAATACGTTAATCAAATCTCGAAATGATAAAAAAAAAAACTGTAGAGAATACCCTACGAACACTTTCTCACATCACTTTTATCTGAGGGAGGCCCCAGCCCCCCCCCCCACCACTAAAAAATTTCTGGAGGAGCCCCCCTAACCCCCTAAAAAATTTCTGGGGGAGACCCCCAGCCCCCCTTTAGAATACTAGAGGAGCCCCCCAAAACCCCCCTTTAAAATGCTGGGGGATACCTCGAGCCCCCCCTTTAGAATTCTGGGGGAGACCCCCAAACCCCCCCTAAAATTTTCAAATATTTTCACCTCCGGACATAATATTTCTGCCTTTAATCCGAAGAGTTTGCAATTTTGTAGAGAAGCTGTAGGAATAGTTGCCTATTTTGTTATTTGAAGGCTAATTGAGGCCTTAATCTGATGTTGCTTAAAACGGGGTTTAGAGTAGGTAATTCAAGATTCCAATAAGTTTTTATTCTTTGAGCTGCATCCATTATATTTGCTCTTTGTTCTATTTTTGGGATTTTCTTTTTTCCCTTAGTTTTTATAGGAGGTCGAAATGTACTGATTCTTGCATTTCCTCCATTGAGTACTATGTTTGGTTTCTTCTTTCAAACTGTGGATCTTCGAAATAATTTTTTTGTTTAATAGATTAACCCCCCTCCAAAGATGTACTTAAGTCGTAGATTGTGCAAAAAAAATTTCAAAAAAATTCATTCAGCCATTTTTGATTGATTTTTCTTTATAAAATTAATTTTCCTTGAATATTCTATTTTTTGGTGTAATGAAACCTATATTGTTTTTAAAACAGCTTTAGACTTAAAAGTTGAATATTGTAGTAAAACATTGAAAAGAAATTTCTGCCTAGGCTGGTTGCAAACGTTTTGATGCAATTTTCATCGAACTTAATTGAGTCATACTTGAATTACTTATTGCAAATATTTGTTTGTCTTAATATTTGCTTACAATTAGTTTCAAAAGATTTTTGCTCGATCGTACCTATATTTCCCCTCGAAACGGTCGTAAGGTTTTTATGAGGACTGTACCAGAAAAATGTTTTAGTGCACACAGTGCAGTGTTTAGTGTATTTTTTTTAAAACATTATGTTTGTGAACATTTTTGTCAAAATCAATCCCATTAATGATTGACTCCAAGTTTTAAAAATTTAAATTTTTCACTTTCATTCTTTTTTTTTTTTTTGGGCAAAAACCCCATTTTGATTTTTTAAACTCTCTTAAGGGTTGTATATTGTAACTGTAAGGGCTAATTTCTTTTGTAAACCCAAATTGTAGATTTTATTTTCCCGATTTTTTCAAAATCCATTGGACCAAACCTGAATTATCCGAAATAATAAGATTATGTTTTTATTTGCTTATATACCCATATTTTTTTCTCAATCGCACCTATATTACCTCTTGAAAAGGTCTAATCGGTTGTGTATGGTGATCAAGAGAGGATAATATGTTAGTACTTTGATAGTAGATTGTGTGTAAAAAGTTTCATGAAAATTCATCCAGCCATTATTGATTTACTCCAAGTTTTAAGATTACTTAATTTCTCACGATAATTCCATTTTTTTGGGTCGAGCGCACATATTTTGATTTTTTAAACGGTTTTGAGGGTTGAATATTGTAACTATAAGTGGTTTATTTTTTAGTGGGGTGAATGTAGATTTTTGCTGCTAACTTTCATCAAAATTGATTGAACCAAACCCGAACTATCCCAAATAATAGGACTATTTTTTTTTTGCTCATATTCCCAAATTTTTTTCTCAATCGCACCTATATTACCTCTAGAAATGGTTTTATCGGTTGTTTTTGGTGACACGGAGAGGAAAATATTTAAGTTTATTGATAGTAGATTGTGTGTACAAAGTTTTATCAAAATTCATGGAGCCATTATTGATTGACTCCAAGTTTTAAGATTGATTTCTCACGATAATTCTATTTTTCGGCTCGAGCGCGCTTATTTTGATTTTTTAAACAGTCTTAAGGAATAAATATAGGGAAATATAAGTGGTTCATTCTATAGTGGCTGAAAATAGATATTTTTTTGCTAACTTTCATCAAAATTGATTGAGCCAAACTTGAATTATTCCATTTTTATTCATTTTTAGCCATTTTACAATTGATTTTAATGAAAATAATTTTTCCCCATAACTACCCTAAAAATCAAAAATTTTAAAAAAAAAAAAAAAGTACCTCTGGGGAATGTAAAAACAACAACTGTGCAAAATCGGATGCATAAGGATCAATGGTTCAAAACTTATGCCTAGGTACGGAGTGACGAACAGCCGGACTGACGGACAGACGCCACAGATTTTTTTACATAAATCTCTCTAAGTCAGAAAGGGTTAAGAAATAGAAAATATGATGGAAGGATGTTCTTATGGATGGTATTTGACATGATAAGAGGCAATTACTTTGACTAAATCATGATTGACTTTGTCCTGAGAGGCCAACTATCGCAACAAAATACCTTGAAAAACTCTGCGCCATCGCAAAACTTTCTCAATTTTTCTAATTTTATTTGAGTGAGAAAGTAAAAAAAACAATCACACCATCTCCGTCGGATGTAGACTTTTTGGCATGACTGATCCAACCTCAACGCACCTAATCAGTCTCTGTTTTAGCGTTAAAAATATTTTTTGGGTCAAATTAGCGCTCTCACCTCAGTATCAGTAAAAACCGATGCGCTGACATAATTTTTAGAAGAATTTTATGAGATCACACAATTTTCAGAAACACATGGCGCGTTGAGTCATTTTGCAGCAAAGAAAAAGCGCCATAACTTAATTTTAACCAAATTGGGTGCACGACTTTAATTTTCAGCAAAAGTATAAGCCCAACTCAATTTCCCCATTTTCTCCAATGCCGTATTGTTTTCTTTTTTTTTTATAGCGTTTGAAAATGTTTTTGCTCAAAACTGTGCGCTCACTCAAGTTTCAGTAAAAAAAAGCACGTACGCTGACATAATTTTCAGAAGAAATTTACTCGGTAACACAAATTTCAGAAAAAATGGAGCGATGATTCATATTTCATCATATGACGCTAACTTAAATGTCACCAAATTGTGAGGCGCAATCTCAATTTTGTACAAAAGTCTAAGCGCTAGACTTTTAGGCATGACTGATGATGATCTCCGACAAAATAGGTGACTGTCAAAGGTTAGCGGACTACCAAACTATATGATTAAGGAACCAGTTTGAGTGTCTCAAGATACTTTGAGACATATAAGGAGAGTGACAGCTTGAATCAACATAGGTAGTACAACAGATGTAGCATAAGGTAGCATAAGAAATCAGGAAGTTCCTGGAGTACTAGAAATTTGAGCGTAAACAAATAGCTGAAATTTGATAGGAAATATGGAGGAGGTTAGGGCAGGGACCACTATGGAAACAACGACATCAGGGCTGAATAAAAGAGATCCTCTTCGATGCGCAGTAATTTTTTGGGAATTAAATGAGAATTCTGAGTATTGAGATAAGGAATGTTCAGAGTTCTTGCTGTAGGGACTTTCCGTTTTGCGTTTGACCACACGCTATAAATTTAAATTTTAATAATTGCATTTACCTACATGCAAAAAAAAAAACATTCAGAACGGCAAATGATTGGTTCTCTTGATCACCTAGAAAATATACCGGGAAAATTTGAAATAATCAAAAAGTGAGGTTGGAAATTTTTGACATAGAATAACTTTAAAAAAACGTCAATCAATGAACATGAAATTTCTCCCAACCAACTCAGAATTCAGTCGTGGCTGGGAGAACATTAACTTTTCAAATGAAATTAGCATAAAAAAACACAGGACACAACCTAAATTTCACGACATAAAAAAAGCTCATTTCGCCTTTTGATCACAAGGGGGCGTAGTATACTCTATTGAGTATCAGGGCGATTTCAATAGGCGCACGTTGTGCCAACGGTGCGCCTAAAAAAAATCCAAAAAAAGTGATGACGAGCTTTTTTTTTTTTTTTTTTGGGAAAATCAAGGAATTTTTTTAGTAGATTTTATGAAACAAGGCACAACCATGAATGGTGACAAATATCGTGAAACACTCAATAAATTGAGGAGAGCAATCCAGAACAAGCGTCGCGTCGAGGAAAACTCTCGAGAGGAATCAAGTTTCTCCACGATAATTCTCGCCCGCACACTGCCACCGAAACTGTTGCCTTTGATTGAAAAGTTTGGCCGAGATATTTTTTCACATGCTCCCTTTACAGGGAAAAAAAAAGAATGGTGTAATTTACCATTCGCATAGCTGATTTTGGCCCCTACCGGGTTAAGATAAACTTGACCAGAGTTATGGAACATTTGACCGGGAATCAGGTCAATTTCACTTGATACCTGGTCAAATGTTCCATAACTCTGGTCAAGTTTATCTTAACTCTGGTAGGGGCCAAAATCAGCTATGCAAATGGTAAATTACACCATTCTTTTTTCCCGTATAGTCCGGACCTTGCATTCATATTATCACATTTTTCCCCAGGAATCTTGGAGGCATCAAGTTCCAGTCAGATGACCACCCGAAGGAGACCGTGATGACTTTTTTCAAGTCCTTTGGCCGAGCTTTTTTCGCCCCAAAATATTAAAAATCTGGTTCAACGATGCGGAAAATGTTTCAATCTGGAAGGAGATTATCTGGTAAAGTCGTAAAAATGGAATAAATTGAAAATGAAAGGTATTTTTTTTTTTTAAACTTTTGCGTTCTTCATTCCAAGTGTCAAAGTTATAGTTTTTATTACCCAATTCACAAGTTGGCGGTAAATTTTTCGACACGGGTGTAGAAACATAGCTTTATCTCCTAAAAAAAAATTTCTTGGATTTCAAAAAAAAAATTTCCGTTGGAAAGCTGAGGATTTGACAAATTAAACCGTGTAAACAAAATGTTTCTAGAACCAACAGTTTCAGAGATTAAAAAATAGGGAAACTTGTAAGTTGAACGACCCTCGTACTTTCTTTTGAAAGTCAAAGCACAAACAGTTGCGTAAGTCCTGCGACAGCTATTCGCGACGCAACCTGCAATACACGTGAAAACCACGCATTCTTTGAATTCGTTTCTTTTGTTTCCTTTAATCCAAGAAATGCTTCGAGTTATGTGCAAGACGGGTTGGGTCAGAAGGGGTTACGCAGGACTAATGACAAAGCTTGGGAAGTTGACGAGTTACATAATGTTAATCAACTCCTTAGATTTTGGTAGAGATACGCAACCTTCGATATACGTATCACACTTTTTAGCTCACTTTTTTAAACAAAAGAGCAAATGTTTTAGAGTGAATATCTGGATACAGAATTATAATACACTTATCCATGTGAAGAAATGTTGAATCTTTCTGTCATGTGTCAGTTTTTTATTGTTTTTTTTTTTTTTTTTTTTTTTTTTTTTTTTTTTTAATTTTTGTTTTCCGTTCAAATCCAATAGGACAGCTAGTAGCCACTCGAAAACATTTCGACCTTCATCTCAAACCAATTTCAAATAGATTCGTAAATTTTTATTATTTTTTAACCCGCCATCTGTCGCGCGGGGTCGAAAACGACCCCAGGGGTCAGAAAAATGCAATTTTGTCCATGAAAATTTTAAAGTTTTAGCTCGTCCGTTTCAGTACCTTCCTTCAAGGGTTTGGACTACCCACTCTGTTAGTATGCACTTAATTCAATCATTCGTTTTGAAGCATGGACGCGTCAAAGTTGCTTGGGGTCGTTTTCGACCCCGCGCGACTACTCACGTTCATAAAATGTGACCGAGTGAACATAACGTAAACGTGGATTCTGTGCGGTGTTTACACTTGCGGGATGTGATTGCCGTTGGTTTTTTACTTTTCTATACTTACTACAATACTTTCAGAAAATCTAATGTTTGCTCTCACTGTTTTTTTCTAAATTACTCGTTTATATAAATTTCTTACGTATCAATTTTTACCTAAATCAGTGTGGCGCCGCTTGCGATCTGGCAGCACTGCGTTTTGTCAATTTAAACCCGTGCAAAGTGTCGATTCGAGGGAATGCACTGCGCACCTCCCATTAGTTTGACTTTTTTCATGCATTTGAATCCACGAAATGCCGTGTTGCCAGATTACACGCGACGCCACTTATCATAAATGTTTTTGTTTTTTTCCGTGAAAGTTTGATTATATCACATGGGGCGGGGAGTGTGGAGGGTAAAAAGGGAATGAGATGGGAAATGAAGGTGGATGGTGGGGGGAAAGCGGAAGGGGGGTGAAAAAGGGTATCTGGAATCATGTACGAAAAGCAAAAAGATCACGGCAAAAAAAAATTCAAGGATCTCCACTTTGCTACTCCCCCCCCAACCCCCTTTTCCCCTCCAGCCCTCCCCTGAATCCTCAATTTCGATTCTGTTTTTTGGTTGATAGAATCTTGCTTACCTTAATTGGCGTTTTTTCCATCTTATTCGGTAAAAAATAAAGTTTTTCAGATGGTCAGTTGTTTCATCTCCAAAATTTTAGGACTAAATATAGGAGGGGTATTGAGGGGGGTATATCTCGAAAACTTGCCCCCATAACCCCATACTTTTTTTTCATGAAATTATCTTCTGTAATGCCTAGAAGTAAAAAAACCCCGGTTTAGGAGTTTCAAAACTAGTTAAAGGAAGCTGACCGATGAAAATGTGGGAAATATCACATTTTTAGGGTTTTACCGACACAGATTACAATATACCAATTACTGAACGTGAAATTCTTTTTCCAAATCCAGTTTTCACGTGAAAGGCTTTACAAAGACATACTTATTACTATTCTGCATGGTTGAAATCAAAACTTTGAATGACAATGGTAAAATGGGACGAAAGAACTTTGGGGTCGAAAACGACCCCGCGCGACTACTCGCGGAAGTTTTCAGGGCGCGACTGACGGCGGGTTTAAATTTTGTGGTTAAAAAATAGAACGCAAACCAATCGACCCTGCGTGAAAATGTCCATAAGAAATTTCCATGATGGCTGCCTTCTCGGTGGTTCATAAGCAACGTCCCGGACAACCCCTATATATTTAAAACTCGTAGATTCAGGTTTTTAATAAAGAACATCCGATGTTGCCAAATCTCACGAGCCGCCATTATGCGACATCGCCCTTACCAAAGATGGCGAATTAACTGTCTTCTCTGCATCTCACGCGAGCGCGACCTGACCGGTATGCAATGCAGATCATGGGAAAGAAACCAGAAAGCGCGGGAAGAAAAAGTGGGGATGGGGAGGGGAGGGAAGAGGGGGGATGGAAGACTGGTGAAGGGGGGAGAGGGGGAGTGAAGAGGGGGGAAGAGGGGGGAAGAGAGGAGGAAACTCCGATTAGGCTATTGAATGAAAGTTGGAGCAAAATATCTATTTGGCTTTTCATCACGTCAGGTGAGCGGAAAGTTTGCGGCGAAGCTGGATGATGTGAAGAAGGGAGAGAAGGGTAGAGGGGGTTACGAAAGGTCGTAAAAAAAGAGACAGGTACACTGGCATACAAGTTACAGACGATGGAAGAGCCAGAAAGAGCTTTACAGACTCGTTGCTTTTTGCTGTTCGTTTTAATCCCTATGATAGAGCAATGCTTTTTTATTAGGCAGCTCCCCCCCCCCCCCCCCCCCCCCCACTGATACCGTCCGGCCCTCTCCCCTCTTTTCAACAATGTCATTTACCGTCTAACCTTTAAGAATCTCTTTCCTGCCCCTCCCCTCACCACTCTCTCTCTCTCTCTCTCTCTCTCTCTCTCTCTTCTCTCTCTCTCTCTCTCTCCCCTCTCTCTCTCTCTCTCTCTCTCTTTCTCTCTCTCTCTTTCTCTTTCGCTGTTTACCATTCCTAAATTAAAACCCAGCCCCGATGTCAATCCTTCTTTGCAACAAGGCTATGATGAGGCGTTAAAACGTAGATTCGAGTCGTGTCATTTTTACGTGACTCTGCGGCGTCTAAGTACCAGAGCGTATTTTTTTTTTTTTTTTTAAAAAAAAAAAAAAAAAAAATTCTGGTTTGTTTTTTTTAAGACGTCTTTCAATTTACCAATGATTTCACCCGTTAAGAAAAGATTACACTATTCAGATCAGTTTACGATTACTAAAGCACGAGAATGCTCTGATCTGTAATCTTTTATTCTCAATCGGCGGAGTCGTCCGTGACGGCTTCTAAAAAAAATTCGGATATTTTAATAATTTAACGGCGATTCCTCCGTTTGAGAAAATAGATTACAGATCTCATTATTTTTCAGTATTGCAGTGTTAAACCGGTCTGAACTGTGTAATCTTTTCTTTCATTAAAATATACACGAAGCGGCAACTCTGGCACCTGAAGACGATTTGCCTTGCTCTTTTCTTTCCAGCGACTTGAGGCGACGCGACCCGACGTTACGTCAGTGAGTGATTCCAAAATGAAGATTGAGTCGGTTTTGTTCAATGATCTGAGCAGCAAAAAAATCAATTCGACATTTGCCACGTGACTGTATATAGACAGATGAAAAATACCATTTTTAAGACACGTCACAAGAAAATTGGAGCCAAACACTAACTCTGTCTCTCTTGAACACACACACAACTTGCTAGCAAAATTTCTTGAATTTTTGAGCTTAGAAAAATGACTCATACGCCTCAATACCTAGATGTGCTGAGGGGTAAACTTGAACCTTTTTTTAAGGGAATGAAAATAATTTTTAAGTTTTTTGTAAGGCTACTTACTTTGGGATTATTCAAGGAATGTTTACGCATTGTCCATTGACACACATTTTACTACTCCTCACCAGTGTTTTCATGAGTTTTGCATTAATTGTGTGTCTTCTATCCATTTCTCGCTTTTCTCTCATTTGTAAATATGTCAGTAAAAAGGAACTTTTTTTTTGTTTTTTTCTTTGGACAAAAGCAAAAATACAAAAAACTTTCAGCTGATTTACATATATCTCACCTCCTTTCAAAAACTATAACAAATGAGCTACATTCCCTCATCCCCCGCCTTTCTCTTTTTTTCCGAGGGAAAAAAAAAACCCGAGTTTGAATGAAAGCAAACCATGGCGCGCGCCCGTTCCTCAACGTCCTCGCTGTAAAATGGGTCGAGGATCATTCGAAACGGAGGAGTTTGCAAAATAAGTGGGAGTGAAAAGAAAGTTCTACCCTTCTCCCACCCCGAAAAGAATTTTCACGACAATAACCGTAAGGGGTGGTAGGGAGAATGAAGGTTACAACAAGTTTGAATAAGTGTAAAATAACGACGCCTTGGGGGAAAAAAATGTTCGAACATTGAGACCGAAAGACTAGGAAATAAAGAGGTGAGTGGCCGAGGCGACCAGTAGTGGAGGGGGTTAGTAAGGAGACGGGGAGGGGGCGTGTGACAAAACAAAATAGTCTATGTTATAGGGGAGGGGCGGGGGGGGGGGTGGGAGGACGAGACGAGACCTCTCTTCAAATTACCATGAAGCTTGGGAGCTAGAAGCGAGCGCAGCAGATAAGATCAAATGAGTAGACGGAGGGGGGGTTGGAGGTCCGCGCCGTGGTAAAGGAAGATACCTCAAGCAGAGCAGGAGCGTAGAGCGGGTGGCACGGCACGGCGCGGCGCGGCGCTGCGCTGCGATGCGATGCGCTGCCGCGAAGGAGATGTGAAGGACGCGCGGTGTGCAAGGATAAAAATGAACTCGAAAATAGAATGGTCGAAATAATATTATGTACGGGCATGCAGTTTTCCCTTAAAAGGTCCGCAAGAAGGAACTTGACGGCGGAACGGTGGAAGGGGTGGGTGATGAGAGGGGCTTTACGGGGTGGGGTGTGCGAGGGTTGGGTCGGGTTGGGAGTACACAACACAAGCGAGGCGGACGGGAGGTGGCTCTTTCAAGGCAGCAAATGAATCTTGGCAAATTTGCTTTTAATTAAGCAGAGGCAGCTGTTTAAGTGGGAGCCACGGTGCGACGCGATGTGCTCCCTGGCCATCGCGATTCTATCAGCCTCTACACCTTTTGCTCTCCCCCCCCCTCTCTCTCTCTCTCTCTCTCTCTCTCCTCTCTCTCTCTCTCTCTCTCTTTTTTTTTTTCCCTCCCCTCTCCTCACCACCATCCCCTCCCCCTTTTTCGAGTTTCACCACCATCACTACTACGCTAATTCGCCCTCCTGCCTGCCATCCATACCCCCCCCTTGACGGCAGGCACTCTCCTTCTAAGTTTGTGTCTACTTATTCAGCGTTTTGCCATCTTTTGTCTTTTTATCCTCCCCATATAATCCTCCTCCCCCCTCCCCTTCCCCTTGTCGCCTCTCTTTCGGTATTATCGTTATCACCCTTGTTTCCACACCTCCTCCTTCGCTTATTCGCTGGATCTTTGAAGTCGCTTTTTGTGGTACTCCACTTGCGTCGTTGGTTGTTACGATCACGGGTGAGGATTACGGTCCGCATAGCCGTAGCCAGAATATTCCCTTTTCTCTCTCTTAGCCCTTTTGAATGCATGTGTTCGAAAAGGATGGTTATAGGGGCTGTCACGTGATTTCAGCCCCTATTTCTGTCCTTTTCAAACACATACGTTTAAATGGGCCAAGAGAGAGAGAAACACAATATCCTGGCTACGGCTATGGCGGTCCGTATCCTCGCGATTCCCGATTCACACGATGCTCTATTCATGCTGCTTTGCAAAACTCGATCTCTGTCATGAACGCTCAAGTTTTTTTTTTTTTTTTTTTTTTCAAGGGGGAAATAATAAACCCTTTTTAAAAATAAGATACAATCTGCTCTTTTTTGGTATTGTGACTCGGATTTTGAAAATATTTTATCTGCTGGTAGTGGGTTTTTACATTTGAAAGATAAGATTAAATGAGGAGACGGAAGGGGGGATGGAGGTCCGCGCCGTGGGAAAGAAAGATACCTCAAGCCGAGCAGGAGCGTAGAGCGGGTGGCACTCCCCTCTTCGTTCCAATAATTATCACAGAGGAATTTTTTTTTGTATTTTTTTTTTTTTTTCTTTTTTTAGATTAGGGAATTGAGGTTAGAACGATTTGAAGAACGATTTGTTATATACTGTTAAAAGTTTACTAAAAAATTGGAGCAATTTGTTTGCTGCGTACACTTATAGTTTATACTGCACTTACATCAATGTGATACTGAAAGCATCGATGTATAGGCTTAGTTGCATTTGTGAAGGGCAGGGCTTGGGGAAATAAGGCCGTAGTCAGATCTGAATTTTAAGTACTGCTCGGTAGAAAACTGTAGGACAACTAAAATGAGATACAATGTTTGTCCCTCAAATACTGAATCCAAAGGCTCTTGCACCAACAGAACTTGATTTCAAAAATTCCGTTTCAAGTTATGGCGTTGGGAGCTGTTTAGGGAGCACTTTTTGGGAGCTGTGCTCCCAAAGAGCTCCCAACGCAATAACTTGAAACGCAATTTTTTAAATCAAGTTCTGTTGGGCAGGAGCCTTTTGGGTTCAGTATTTGAGGGATAAATATTGTAATCATTTTAGTTGTCCCACAGTTTTCTACCGAGCAGTACTTAAAAATTTAGATCCAACCACGGCTCCAGCTCCCAAATCCTGGTAAAGGGGATCTCGGTCCAATTTTATTTTTCGGTTTACTAAGTAGTTTCTCAAAAAAGTAACCACATCCTGCTATTTTAATTTATTATTTTTTAAAATAAAACC
>VMOF01000035.1:58699592-58714592 GCA_011764245.1 Trialeurodes vaporariorum | reverse complement strand
GAGGATCGTTTTAGAGTGACGTCGTGAGAAACGTGATATTGTTGCAATCATAACGGTTGGGTTTTGAAAGAAAGAAAAAAAAAGAAAGAGGATGAAATGAATGATGCATCTATTACTCTTGGCAGAATTAGCTTTTTCTCGACATCGTTATACTTTCAGAAATAACGCGATGATTCCTGGTTGAGAGGTTTAGAGAAAGCGTGGATTGGACAAGTAACTGACGAATCAAATATAATGCACAGCAGGATCTATGAAAAATAGATTACGTTTCGTTTCGGGGGGATCAGAAACTAAAATGTGACTCATTTAATGTCAAACCATGTATAAGTTAGGTTTTTGGTTCATGGCGGTTTTTTTGCGTCCTGAATAATCGCGAGGTCAAAGAAAGTGGTGTCTCCAAGAAGAGACATAACTGGAAAACTAACAATGAGACTGACATGTTTTTGAAAATTGTTCTGTACAATAATCAGAAAAAAAATCTCAAATAATAATCGAAGATAAAATCACGAAATCTACTCCCAAACGCATAAAATGCTTTCAAACGCGAGACTCATTGTTAACCTTTCAAGCATAATTTAAAACTTTTCGGTGACATTTCTAAGTTCAAATGGAGCTGTTGCAAACTTTTGCTACAGGCTTAATAATAGTTGATAGTGAGGCAAAACCCTGTAAAAATGAAAAAAAGACGGCAAGTGCACTAAAAAATCACGCAATCCACTCAAAAACGCATTCATTGCATTCAAACGCGAAATTAGTGATTACCAACTTTTACATTAGGTTTTCCTATCTTAATAAGCTCCTTCCTCACGAGGTGTTTTCGCAACCCCAAACAAGAAGAAATAGACAATTACCATAAGATTTAGTCGGTAATCACCGCTATTACGATCTCGCGTTTGAAAGCATTTTTTTTTTTTTTTTGTAGTTAAGGAGTAGATTTCGTTATTTCTTAGAACGCTAATCGTTATTTTTACAGGGTTTTATCCCACTATCAACGGTTAATAAGCCTGTAGCAAAAATTTCCAACAGCTCCATTGAAAAATACCATTGATCATACACAAAACGTCAGCTCTTGCGAAGAGTCCGGTTATAATTCAGTGGCGGCTCGTGAAATGCGATATATCGATGTCTACTCCATTTAAAACTATTGAAAAGTATCGATCGTCAGGGGTTGCAATTGAACCCCCGAGAAATCGATATTTTTCTTTAGTGTTAAATGGAGTGGACATCGATTAAATCGCATTTCACGAGCCGCCACCACTGGGTCACATAGTAAAATTACCCTTACAGCTCCTTGAACGAGAGAGCAAGTAGACGCAAGAAAGAGATGGTGAAGTGTGTTATAGTTTTTTTTTTTTTAAAGATGAGCGACGTATGAGTGGCAAGTAAATGATCAAATATTTATGCGAAGAGTCCGGTTATAATTCAGTGGCGGCTCGTGAAATGCGATATATCGATGTCTACTCCATTTAAAACTATTGAAAAGTATCGATCGTCAGGGGTTGCAATTGAACCCCGAGAAATCGATATTTTTCTTTAGTGTTAAATGGAGTGGACATCGATTAAATCGCATTTCACGAGCCGCCACCACTGGGTCACATAGTAAAATTACCCTTACAGCTCCTTGAACGAGAGAGCAAGTAGACGCAAGAAAGAGATGGTGAAGTGTGTTATAGTTTTTTTTTTTTTTTTAAAGATGAGCGACGTATGAGTGGCAAGTAAATGATCAAATATTTATGCGAAGAGTCCGGTTATAATTCAGTGGCGGCTCGTGAAATGCGATATATCGATGTCTACTCCATTTAAAACTATTGAAAAGTATCGATCGTCAGGGGTTGCAATTGAACCCCCGAGAAATCGATATTTTTCTTTAGTGTTAAATGGAGTGGACATCGATTAAATCGCATTTCACGAGCCGCCACCACTGGGTCACATAGTAAAATTACCCTTACAGCTCCTTGAACGAGAGAGCAAGTAGACGCAAGAAAGAGATGGTGAAGTGTGTTATAGTTTTTTTTTTTTTAAAGATGAGCGACGTATGAGTGGCAAGTAAATGATCAAATATTTATGCGAAGAGTCCGGTTATAATTCAGTGGCGGCTCGTGAAATGCGATATATCAATGTCTACTCCATTTAAAACTATTGAAAAGTATCGATCGTCAGGGGTTGCAATTGAACCCCCGAGAAATCGATATTTTTCTTTAGTGTTAAATGGAGTGGACATCGATTAAATCGCATTTCACGAGCCGCCACCACTGGGTCACATAGTAAAATTACCCTTACAGCTCCTTGAACGAGAGAGCAAGTAGACGCAAGAAAGAGATGGTGAAGTGTGTTATAGTTTTTTTTTTTTTAAAGATGAGCGACGTATGAGTGGCAAGTAAATGATCAAATATTTATGCGAAGAGTCCGGTTATAATTCAGTGGCGGCTCGTGAAATGCGATATATCGATGTCTACTCCATTTAAAACTATTGAAAAGTATCGATCGTCAGGGGTTGCAATTGAACCCCCGAGAAATCGATATTTTTCTTTAGTGTTAAATGGAGTGGACATCGATTAAATCGCATTTCACGAGCCGCCACCACTGGGTCACATAGTAAAATTACCCTTACAGCTCCTTGAACGAGAGAGCAAGTAGACGCAAGAAAGAGATGGTGAAGTGTGTTACAGTTTTTTTTTTTTAAAGATGAGCGACGTATGAGTGGCAAGTAAATGATCAAATATTTATGCGAAGAGTCCGGTTATAATTCAGTGGCGGCTCGTGAAATGCGATATATCGATGTCTACTCCATTTAAAACTATTGAAAAGTATCGATCGTCAGGGGTTGCAATTGAACCCCGAGAAATCGATATTTTTCTTTAGTGTTAAATGGAGTGGACATCGATTAAATCGCATTTCACGAGCCGCCACCACTGGGTCACATAGTAAAATTACCCTTACAGCTCCTTGAACGAGAGAGCAAGTAGACGCAAGAAAGAGATGGTGAAGTGTGTTATAGTTTTTTTTTTTTTAAAAATGAGCGACGTATGAGTGGCAAGTAAATGATCAAATTTATGCGAAGAGTCCGGTTATAATTCAGTGGCGGCTCGTGAAAAGCGATATATCGATGTCTACTCCATTTAAAACTATTGAAAAGTATCGATCGTCAGGGGGTTTCAATTGAACCCCCGAGAAATCGATATTTTTCTTTAGTGTTAAATGGAGGGACATCGATTAAATCGCATTTCACGAGCCGCCACCACTGGGTCACATAGTAAAATTACCCTTACAGCTCCTTGAACGAGAGAGCAAGTAGACGCAAGAAAGAGATGGGAAGTGTGTTATAGTTTTTTTTTTTTTTTTAAAGATGAGCGACGTATGAGTGGCAAGTAAATGATCAAATATTTATGCGAAGAGTCCGGTTATAATTCAGTGGCGGCTCGTGAAATGCGATATATCGATGTCTACTCCATTTTAAAAATATTAAAGTATCGATCGTCAGGGTTGCAATTGAACCCCCGAAAATCGATTTTTTCTTTGTGTTAAAAGGAGTGGACATCGATTAAATCGCATTTCACGAGCCGCCACCACTGGGTCACATAGTAAAATTACCCTTACAGCTCCTTGAACGAGAGAGCAAGTAGACGCAAGAAAGAGATGGTGAAGTGTGTTATAGTTTTTTTTTTTTTAAGATGAGCGACGTATGAGTGGCAAGTAAATGATCAAATATTTATGCGAAGAGTCCGGTTATAATTCAGTGGCGGCTCGTGAAATGCGATATATCGATGTCTACTCCATTTAAAACTATTGAAAAGTATCGATCGTCAGGGGTTGCAATTGAACCCCCGAGAAATCGATATTTTTCTTTAGTGTTAAATGGAGTGGACATCGATAAATCGCATTTCACGAGCCGCCACCACTGGGTCCCTAGTAAAATTACCCTTACAGCTCCTTGAACGAGAGAGCAAGTAGACGCAAGAAAGAGATGGTGAAGTGTGTTATAGTTTTTTTTTTTTTTTAAAAATGAGCGACGTATGAGTGGCAAGTAAATGATCAAATATTTATGCGAAGATCCGGGTTTTAAATTTAGTGGCGGCTCGTGAAATGCGATATATCGATGTCTACTCCATTTAAAACTATTGAAAAATATCGATCGTCAGGGGTTGCAATTGAACCCCCCAGAAATCGATATTTTTTTTAGTGTTAAATGGAGTGGACATCGATTAAATCGCATTTCACGAGCCGCCACCACTGGGTCACATAGTAAAATTACCCTTACAGCTCCTTGAACGAGAGAGCAAGTAGACGCAAGAAAGAGATGGTGAAGTGTGTTATAGTTTTTTTTTTTTTAAAGATGAGCGACGTATGAGTGGCAAGTAAATGATCAAATATTTACTATTGAATCAGTGAGCTGAGCGGGAATAATAATCAGACGTGGAGGATGATGGATGAGTGACAGAGCCATCAAATAAAAGTACAGAAAGAGAAAGAGAAAGAGAAAGAGAAGGACGAGGGAGAGGAAGAGGAAGTGAGAGAGAAAGCGCAATCACCAACGCAACGCAACGCAACGCAACGCAAGGAGCAGCCGAGTCTAGCGAAAAGATACGGTAATGACGGCGGGATGCGTTGAATCGGCGAGCGGTAGGTGTTGTGGGGGGGGGGGGGGGGGGGAAGCGCGTGCGGGAATTGGTGAGAGGACTAAGGGAGCGGTTCGGGGAGTCGGAATGCGTGGGGGCGCGGTAGAATTTTGGGGAAAAAGTAAAGCGGAGCAGTTGTCATGAAAGAAGGAGGAAGTACAAAGCAAAACCACCGCACCAGAGAGATAAATTGGTAATTTTTAGTTCGTATTTCTCGAAGCATTCGGCACTTTGGACTTGGAGATTCTTACATTCACCGTAATCTTTGTCATCGCGATGGCGATTTTGGTTATTTTTTTTTTTTTTTTTAGGAAGATATGTTTTGTCGGATTTTAATTCTGATTACACGCTCAAACTGTGCTCACTTTGGTTCTGTTTTCGGACCACTATATGAGCTTTTTAGTAATTTAAAACGGAATTTCCGAATTTCTTCGATGGCAAGTTTCGGCGTTTGATGACCATCACCTGAAAACCCCAACTGCGATGGCCATCAAACGACGAAAGTTGCCATCGAAGAAATTCGGATAATGGTGATCCAAAAACAGAATCAAAATGAGCACATTTTGTGCGTGCAATCAAAATTTAAATACGCCAAAACATATCGCCTAAATCGCCATCGCGATGACAAATTAAAAGATAAATGAAATGTGAGATGATCGCTCATTAGATAACGTCACGAGTCACGTTTTTAAGATTTGACTTTAAAATCTTATAGTTTTGATTTATTCTTTTTTTAGAGCACTAGTCAAAAGGAGCGTCCACACAGGAATTGCATAGATTTCTACTATAGATATTTTGAGCCAGATTTCAACAAGAATGGTCCCAGATTGACGGATAAATCAAGCACCGAAATCCTGGATATTAGGTATTAGACTTGGTAAGAGGAACGGGCGGGGGTTTCGTCATTATGATGAAATGCTCCTACAAAGCC
Source organism: Trialeurodes vaporariorum (assembly GCA_011764245.1). Lineage (NCBI taxonomy): Eukaryota > Metazoa > Arthropoda > Insecta > Hemiptera > Aleyrodidae > Trialeurodes > Trialeurodes vaporariorum. The sequence continues at coordinate 58,709,045 of VMOF01000035.1, read as the reverse complement.
TACCACTGTGACCAAATTCTAATGCTTCATTTCTCCGTCAATCTAGGACCAAAATTATTGTGAATTAATTGGCTAAACAAATTGCGTCAAAAATTACGAAAATCTTGCGGGGACGCCCCCATGGATTAAATACTTTCAGAAAAACTAAACTTTTCACCGTCAATCTGGGATCGATATTGTTGACATTTGGCTCAAAATATTTACATTAAAAATCTTAGCAGTTCCTTTGTAGACGCCCCTCTCAGAAAAAAGAGAGAAAAAAAACTATACAGCTAGCTAAAAACTAAACTAAAGTAAGTCGGTAAGCTTCAAATTAAAAAAAGTAACTTGTGGCGCTATTTGTTGACCCAGAATCTCAATTCAAACAGGTAAGAAATCATCTTAATTTTGTGGCGTTTAGTCTTCGGAACTCTGAATTTGAAAATTCTTGAGTCCCTGCCTTTCTCGCAACAAATTCCAGGGCTGCCGTTTTGCGGATATTTAGTAACCCTAACGGTTAGGGTTAACGGTTAGGGCCTAACTCCCCCCCTTAACCCCCCCTCCTTTACGAACCCTTTCGATTCCACGCCCGAGTTCTTCCTTTTTGTAACCCGATCTCTCATTAACAGTAAACGCTGCTTCAAATTGTACACATTTGAAAATGATGTGATATCTAGCGCCTTCAATTACCAGGATAGGCAAAATGAAGACCGCGGAGTACGAATAGTTAACTACCTACTAAATTTGTGCTGGATTACAGCAACGACTTATTTTTGGAACCTGAACCTATGGTAGCAAACGGGTTAACTCACCGATGACTCGGTTATTAACAAATATATGACACAGTCCGGTTTTAAAACTGTGGTTATAAACGCACGGAAATAAACTACCGGAAATCTTCTTCCAGCCTATGAAATCATCGGTTAATTTCGAAAATCCATTTAAATTTAAAAGTCAACTTTGTTTCCATCGGTGGAAGAAGCGATTATAGATCATACAATTTTCGAGGAGTATAGTCACTCTGCGGATTGCTGAACTAGGCCGTGTCATGTTTTCATCAACCGGTGGAATCATCGATGAATTCAGGAAAATTCATTTAAGATCTGCTGAATGGCAGGCCTGATGGATGAGTGTTCTTGTCTAAATATTTTACATGAAATAAAACCACTTAATTATAGACTCGAAACAAAAGTGAAACTATAAAGAGAGTTTGTGTCTAGCAGCACCTATAGTTTTCCAAAATACTTACAACTAGATCTATACAAAATGTATACAAAAAATATACGTCATGGACAACACCGAGTCCAAGTGGATGATGTTGGAGGAGATTTTAGGGTTGATATTTGGGGACTATTGATAGATGCTACAGGACACGAACTACCAAAGTGATCGGAATTTTATTTTAATACTATAATGAAATGGTTTTATTGCATGCGAACAGTGAAATAACGACGACCATTATAAAAAGAAAGAGTCTGCAAATAATATCAGTTTTTTTGAAAGACAGGGTGCACGCCTGTGTTTGAAAAAGCGTCGACGGATACGATTTCGGGCAATTTTCTGTTGAAAAAAGGCAACGTTTGCGGCCTTTGGGGGAGGGGAGAGCACGTGCCTCCTTCCCCTAGATCCGCCACTGGCTGATATATCTATAGAAAATCGTGTGATTGGACCAATTCGCAGCTTTTGAGCGATTACATTGCTCAATTCCGTTTTGGTATACCTGAAATAATCGACGCCTTGTACCACTGAGCGACCACGTGAGCGTATCTTCCGCTTAACGTTTCACTTAGTTCCCTTTTCATAAAAATCATGTCAAAAAAAAGTGACAATAAAGCGCTTCATAGCAAAACTTGAGATAAAATACAATTTGATGCGTAGAATAAACGTCTGTTACGCCACGTTCCTCCGTGGCCCCGTATCTATAATTGAAAAATGTTATTTTATCATTTCAGTTCCTTTTTTTTCTTCTTTTTTTCAGTTTCCTCCTCATCTCCTTTCAGCCATCCTCCCTCTCTGTTCTCAACTCATTTCTCTCTAAACTCCGTATCTTGGACAGGACTTTTCTTCTGATTATTCGCTTCATCTAAAGTTTGATTTCAGTTTTAATAAGTCACGTGACAGCGATACGTCGATCAGAAATCCGTTCATCTCTCAACAGCAATCAGAAGGAATTGCCGACCCTTTTGTCTCTTACACTCCTCTACTCCTGAAAATTCTTCCATTAACTATTGTTAACGCGTTTCTTCCCTGGAGTCCCTGTGTATGAAAAAGTCTACTCATGTGAACAAAGGAGGAAGAAGAAGAAGAACCGAACCGATAGTTCACTCAAAAGCCCAGATTAGATGGGACTCCCTCCAAAGGCGGATCCAGCAATCTGGCAGCTGTGGATTCTTCCCATTTGAATGTATGAAAAACAATCGATCAGCAGACGGTCCATGGCTCCGTCAATAATCGATTGTTTCTCATACATTCAAATGGAAAGGAGGCATGGTTGCCAAATCGCTGGATCCGCCCATGTCCCTCATATGGACCCGCTCGTTCGGCCAATATCTTTGAATTTCGGTAAACGCGTTTATATTGAGTTTGTGATCGGATTTTGAGACTTTCTGATGCTCACAGTGTAATTTTTACGCGATTTTAACCATGAAAAGATCTACTCTACAGCTGTAGCACAAGGTTGCAATAATCTATTTTTAAATAAATATTTACTTTAAAATTTATTGCTTTTAAGTGAAAAAGATATGGCTAAAGGTTTTCAAAAATACCCATCAGCACTTGCAAGTGCGAAAACGCACCCTCCGCACAACCGGCAAATCCACCGTTTTGCTTAAAATTAAAGGCAGTTCTCAATTCACCGATGAATCCATCGCTTAACTTAAAGATTACACAATTCAGTTTGCAGTATTACTGAAATGCACGAAAATACTTTGTATCAGTAATCTTCCCTCAACCGATATGGAGTCGTCGATGACATTAAAAAGCTTAAGGATGTTTTGATAATTTAACGGCGATTCCACCGATTGAGAAAAGATAACAGATCAGTGTATTTTTGTGAAGTGCATGGCATGCACTGGACTGAACCGTCTACTCGTTTCTCAGCCGGTGGAATCATCGGTGAATTGAAAAATGCCGTTAATGGGTCTGTTGCAAACTTTTGCTACAGCGCTGTAGAGTGAACAATCTCATGTAAAATCGCGTGAAAAGTCCATTATGGTGGCAGCAGAAAGTCATAAAATGCAATAACAAACTCACCAGAGGCATTTAACTAAAATCCAACGTGGCGGTAAAATATCGAGCAAGCTGTATGCAAGCACCATGAACATCCAAGCTGGCCAACCTCACAACATCGATCACAACCAAATCACAACGCAAACAAACTCATAACCTCCGATGCTGTGAGGTTGTTAACGTTGGCAATACCATGGATGTTCAAGGTGCGTGCAAACAGGTCGTTCGATATTTTACCGCCGCCTTGGGTTTCAGTTAAAACGCCTCTTGTGAGTTTAATACTGCATTTAATGACTTTCTGATACCACCAATTGGACTTTTCACGTGATTTTACTTAAGATTGAACACTCTATATTGCTGTAGCAAAAGTTTGCAACATACCCATTATACGCAATACGGCAGCTCTGTACTATCTGTGTCGATGTGGAGGAGAGTTGAGTAATGCCTATTGCATATAATACTCGTATGCACATTCATGCATTCACAACTGACTGTTGACGAAAACTGGAAGAATAAGAACCTGGAAGGGGGGGGGAGCAGGGATTCCAGTGGAGTATATTTGTATACAGAGTATAGAGAGACGGCACCAGAGCCACAATAGCGAGCGTTCATTTAACCCCCCCCCCCTTACACGTACCACTCACCTCCCACACAGCACTCTGCCCCTTCATACAGTGGAGCGAATCAATGAGAGGGGTCGGATAAGGGATTTGACTTTATTTTAGATTTTTTTTAGACCATTCAAAAGAGGACAGTTTTTTAGGAAGGGTGATGGGTCATACAACTTTTCGCAAAATGTCTATTTAAACTGCATTAAATAATCTCATGTTGCATAAAATGGTGCACATGTGAACCACTTACTGTGAAAGGGTTAATAAGCTACGTAAAAGTTTGAAAGTGGTGTCATCGGTTTCCTTGTTAAATTTACCTCACCCTCAACTAAAAATGAACATTTTTTTGTAGTTTCAGGGTCACAAGAAACATTGTAAGGGGTGATTCTTGTAAACAATTTGACAAGGAAACCAATATGACACCACTTTCAAACTTTTACGTAGCATTATTAACCCTTTCACGGGAAGTGGTACACATGTGTACCATTTTACGCGACATGATATTTTTCAATAGAATTTAAACAGACATTTTGCAAAAAAAAATTGTGTGACCCATCAAAGTTCCTAGAAAACTGTCCTCTTTTGAATGGTCTAAAAAAATCTAAAACAAAATCAAATCCCAAAATGCGTGCATAAAAAGGTTTTAACGAAGATCCAAAGCATCTAATGTTTACGTACTTTGTCCGGCTAGTCTCATCGATTCGTTCCACCGAGCGTCAACCTGTTCTCCTGAATGGATCCATAGAAAGGGGGGAGGGGAGGGAGGAAAGAGAGCCGATGGGTGAAACCATGCGGGGGGGACGGTGGATGACGGAGGGAGGGTTGAGGAGGTTATCAGCTTTTCACTCCTACAGAATTGTCGCATTTATCAGGTTTTAAACTCCCACATTCACTCACGGCAGTTCTATACTCGCACCGACTATTTTCAGTGTATATGTCACCGAGCAGTCTCCTCCCCCCTTCCCCGCACCACTTCATTGCACCACACCATTGGAGATGCATCCTATTCTACCCCCCTCCCCCTCCCCCTCCTCATCCGTCCCTCCATCGCCACTGTTTCCGGCTCCCGTAATGGGACTACAAGTACAAGCTGGGTTCGTTTTTCTTTTATTTTTTATTTTTTATTTTTTTTTTTTTTTGTTCACTCGGTACATACACAGTCGTATCGGAGTCGCGCAAAAATGTTGTCATAAAGAACTTCCCAGCACTACTGAGCCCCTCCCTCCATAACATTCACATGCAATTGTCAGCATCCAGGAGTGTCATGCCTCCTTCAAGCGAAAACACTAGCTATTAGTATAGGATGGACGCTCGTCACATCAACCGACGAGATAAACTCGCGTATACTACCTAAATGGTTCAATGGTTGCAAGGGTCTGAATTTTGCTGTTTTTAATAAGCTAATGAAAGCACTCGATGAATTGGAAACATATGTGCCTTCGGTTTCTAACTAGGTTTATTAGATGCAGTTTTTGCCCAAAAATACATGGTTTTAAATGGGAATTTCCAGTTGTGGCGTCACAGCGCACACGATTCGTTATACATTTTAACGCGAGTGTATCTCCAAAACCGGGAAAAACTCAACAGTAATATGTTGTTCAGATTTCAATAAATTGATAAATACACGCAAAGGTTTTTAAATTATCACAAATGAGTTGAAAACAAAATTCAATACTTTTCATAAAGTAGGAGAAAATGTAACAAGATTTAGGTCACACATAGCTCAAGAACAAAATGTCGCAAAATCAATGCAAGGGAAATGTATGTATTTGTAAGTTTCAACCGCTCATTACAATTCCCCAAGCGCAGGAGGGTTAAAAGGGTTAGTTCCATTACTAGTATTAAATCGGCCAGTGGATCCTCACATCATGAATATCGAGCTGCGGTGGGGGAGAAGGGAAGAGAGGGGGGAGAAAAAATTGAATAAAAGGGGAAGGGCTTTTTGGTAAAGTCCAGCCAACTACGGGGCCCCTCCTAGCGATGAACATGTACGTATTTTACGTTCAATGTTGGGATGATAAATTACACCAAACCGTCGTGGGTGCGATGCAACGTTGCCACGTCTTGGTCATGAATAAATCTAGAGCCCCCATTTTGCAATAAGAGAGTGGTGTCATGCCATGTTCTTCTTCTTCTTCAAAACAAACGAGAAGAGGAATAAAAAAACGTACTGGGTTAGTTCTTCTACAGCGCGCGATCATTTGAAGGGATTTTCCGGGTGTCATTGAAATTATTTTTTCATCGCTTTAAATACTTCAAATAAACAACAACCATTGTTGCCAATTTTTCAGAACCACCACTGGCAATCTGACCATGCTTTTGGACATTCAACAAAAATCGATCCTTAAAGGAAAGGTAGGTTGCAGCAAAGAACGGATAAATTGAAACTGTCTCCGGAAGAAGGGTCCAAAGATCAACAAGGGTTCTCTTCAGCTAAAAACCTCCATTTACTCACAATACTAAATTTTCGGGAAGAGCACACCCATTCTTTCATGAGCCTTTTTTCCGGAGATGGATTCAATTGTACATAGGTGTAAATGCAGAAAATACGATGTTGCCACGTTTCCATGAGCCGCAACCAAAAACTGGTTACAGAAGGGAGGGTGGATAAATAAGGTGGACAGAGGGAGGAAAAGGGGAGGTGGAAGAGATTAAGGTGAAATAGGTCCTCCATAAGACAAAAAGGGCGCACAAGGGATGGTTGAGAGCAAGAATGTATATAAGTCGCGTGCATAGAAAGCGAAAGCGAAGGGTGTTAAATATTTTAGCTGTCAACAAAATGTAAAATATTCTAATTGAGATTTGGCAACTTTGGGAAATCGCAGCGGCACCCCTTCCCTCCGCAAGCATCGAGAGTTGATTTCAGCTAATCGATACCAAACAAAAAAAAAATGAGGGGGAAACAATTCATTTGAATTGAAGGAACTTCTTCGCAAGCAAAAAACCTGGGTCAAGATTTCGCATTTCAGTATATCTCTTCTCTCTCTCTCTCTCTCTCTCTCTCTCTCTCTCTCTCTCGCTCTCTCTCTCTCCTCTCTCTCTCTCTCTCTCTCTCTCTCTCTCTCTCTCTCCTCTCTCTCTCTCTCTCTCTCCTCTCTCTCTCTCTCTCTCTCTCTCTCTCTCTCTCTCTCTCTCTCTCAATCATCCACCTCAAATGGGGAACCTTTCTCCTATTCTTTTAACCCCCGCACACTCCGAGTCCTCTTTTCCTCCGGATTGGAATCGAGAGTTGGGGTGATTTAGAAACTCATCCCCAGCCCCCCTCTGAGAGCGACCCCCTTTCCCCCACCATCCGATCGTATTCAAATGATTAGTGACGTGAATACAAAATAGGTAAATATTTGAGGGACGGTTCGAAATCGTCACATCGCATCGGGGATCGGGGTGGAGGTGGGATGAGCAAGAGGCAAGCGTGGAAATCAATGGGGGTGGTGGCGAGGGGTGAGGGGGGGGGGGGGGTAGGAAGCGGATCGGGGAGGGGGCTGGAGGATGATGCAAAGCGGTCGTTTCCTCTCTGAGCGTGAAAAATAGAGTGTTAACACTACATTAGACAACGGTTAATTTAAAATAAATTAAATTTCGGGATTGATTTAAATATGGCGCGCGCTTGAAATCCGCCTGAAAAGTTTTTCGAGTCGAGTCACACGCAGCCTGTTCAGTCGTTACACTTACAACCCCTCCCCCCTTCATCCCCCTCATCCCCCACCATCGACCCCCTTATCACAATACAGACTCACGTGATTCGGATAAAAAAAAAAAAAAAAAAAAAAAAAAAAAAAAAAATCGGAAAATTTAAACGACGGGCGTTTTTCTTCGAAACCGATTTGACTTTCTTCGGCGCGGTGTGCTGACATTATTCCGTTTTTTCTTTTTGCACCGGGTGCCACCGTTGTCGCACGATGAGAGGAAAACTCAAGAGACGCAGGACACCGCAGAGAGAGAGAGAGCAAGGAAAAACTGCTAGTCGTAAGCTTTTCCTGAAAAGCTTGAAACGACCTCCTTCGCCAGACGTTAGTCGTTAGTGCAAACGGACTCATTTCTGAGAAATCGTGACGGACGGATATCTTGTAGAAAGAAGTATTTGCGTTCTGGAGGGGGGGAGGGGTCATTATAAGCCCTGGAATAGAGCATACTCGAGTTCAAAAATTTTGATGAATACGATACTGTTTCTCTACGCAATGGAATGTGCGAGAAAGTAAAATCTATAAACAGACAAAATATAAAATAATGAGGGAGAGGATTGGGAGTAGATCCTTAAAATGCGGTGACTTGCGTTATTCTATATATAATCTATATTTCTTGTCAATGTGCGGATGAATGCAGGTAAATAGATGCATTAGGGTATGGTGAGTGGATTTAGGAAGAGAATAAGGCTCTTTGCGCCCCATGTCTCTGAATTCACGAGCAAATGAGGCTGTTGCACCCTTTTGCTACTCGGGCGATTTAAAAGTTCATTCCAATGCAAAAGCTTCAAAAAATAACGATGGTAGCACTAAACTATTACGAAATCCACTCCGAAACTCGTGAAATGCTTTTTAAAGGGCGGCTATAATTGCGGCGTTGGGCACTTTAATAATTGGAGATTGATTCCCATCTTAGTTTCGGTCAATATTCCTATCGTGAAAAGGAAGATTCGTAGAGTTAATATAGTCACCAGAAGAGTGATTTAATAGCCGAATAACAATACCGTGACATCAGAGACCAAAAACGTTCGAAATGGTCGATTTCCGAAATACGTTGAATGGTGAGCACTTAAGTGTGGTTGTAAAAGGTCGTAAGTGATCCAATCATTAGCGAGCAGGACCGTCCGTGGCGAAAAAAAATTGGGACTGGCCGATACACTAAGGCCAAAAAAAAGCCATCTCTTCTTGGCCACTTATTCTTGGAGTAATAGTATTATTAAATGGAAATCTATTTACAGTGCCCACACCGGGGGAAAAAAAGACTGGTAAAATCTACCATCTTAGATTCAGCTATCACTTAGATGGTAAATGCAACGTAAATTGTGGTAAATTAAGTTAGTTTGTTGGTACATTTTACCATATCTTAGTAAAATTTACCATAAGTGATAGCTGACTCCAAAATTAGCTATGCAGATGGTAAATTCTACCAGTTATTCTTTTTCGTGCAATACTGCCATTACGGTCACGCGTTCATAAGCATTTTATGAATTTAGGAGTAGCTTTCGTACGAATTTAGCGCTACTTTAGTTATTTTTTGAGGATTTTACGACTGAATCGACCCTTAACCCCTTGTGTACCAAGTCCGAATATACTCGGTTTTCTCCTCTAGTCTATTTCACATTGTTCCAGTATCAGGATTCCGAATAAACACGATTCTCGATGTACTATAAAAAAGATGAGATTTCGTCTAGCGCCTTCGATCCGTCGTATATGCAATTCCAACTCCCCCGAGTACGAGCAGTTAACTACCTACCCTAAACAAACGGAAAAGTGACGTTCGTGTGAACTAACCTGGTCTCTAAAGGGTAAAATCTCCTGCTGCAAAAGTGTGCAACATCCCCGGAGGTCCAGATAATAAAATATTTCTTGTCCATAAGATTTGAAGGACTATTTCCTCTGTACGCGAACTCGAGAAAACAGTGCTGCTTTCTTTCCCTCGCTTCTCGCCGCGT